>OX346247.1:41849349-42089349 GCA_947049315.1 Epistrophella euchroma | reverse complement strand
AAAAAAAAAAATCACAGTACGGAAATATGGAGTTGATGTTTTTTTAAGAACAATTTCTTATTTTCGCGTCACTGACGTACTTTTTAATTATTTTGCATACTGGTGCTTCTGAGTATGTTCTTCGAATTGCATTTAAAAATTTTGAAAATAATTTCTTTTAAATAAAAGAAAAAATTAAACGAAAAATTAATTTAGTTCGTACTTTTGACTTTCTTAACATTTTTTGTTAAATAAGTTTTCACAATATTGAACCATTTACGTATATCTTCAATGTACTATGTGCTGTGCAATGTGCCGGCAGCCGATCGCCGCCGGCAATGATGCCGGCTTCGCTGACACGCTGACTAAAAATTGCGCTTTCCGGTAGTTGTTTGCCGGTTTTTAGTTTGTATCTGCTGTGTGCAGGATAAGGGTTGTTTTGAGTTCAATTATTCGTTTCTTGTTAAAATAATTCAATCATTTCGCACACCTATATTGCTGTCTACCCGTCCCGGATTTGTGTGAAAGTGTACATACATTATGTATGTACATACTAAGGCATACTAAGGGCCAGTTGTACAAATATTTGATCCGTGGTTCAGAAATTTTAACTCACCAATTTTAGCGGATTAACTGTGGTTCAACGATGGTTCAGGCATGTAATTGGCTTTTAGTGCATATTAGAACCTTAAACCATCGTTGAACCTCAGTTAACCCGCCGAAATCGGCGAGTTAAGATTCCTGAACCACGGATTAAAATTTAAACCACGATTGTACAACTGGCACTAAGGGACTAAGACCGCTAATCGGTGCCGAAGCCGGGCGCCGAGTATGTGTGAAATGGCTCTTACCTACTTAAATCTGGGTTTAGTAGTCGGTGGCAATGTTGCCGCTGTGCGACTTTAGTCTCATTTTGACCCTTTTTTGAGTCTCATGCGACAATGAGACGACTTTTTGAAAAATTGGCTTTTTTGCCCCTTTTTAAAATTCTTGCCACTTTTCTGAACCTTTTTCTGGAAAATTACTTGGACTATAGATTTATTGTTTTCCATTTGTAAAAAAAAACATTTTTTGTTTCGCTTTGAAATTCGTCACAAAGAAATCTAGTTATTTCGTCTAAGAGTAATGAATTTTCGGCGAAAAATCAATTCGATAACCGAAATACAAAATTGCAAACCATAACAAGGTAATTTATTTTTTATTTGAAAAAAAAAAAAAAAAATGTTATAGTAAAATGCAGTAGGACATATGTACATACCTAATTACGTACATATATATCGCCTACATGTTTCCCAAAAAATATCAGCGAATTTGTTCGCGATGGGAGTTCGTATGAATTTTTCTAAGTGATGGATTCTGTGATAGCTTCCTTTTTCTTGTTTCGTAACAAAATTTTAATTACAATGGAATGCATTATGTACCAACAGGGCTGACTTTATCTAGGTATATACTCATAATCACAAAAAAAGACTTTTTTACTTTCCTTTACAACTATAAATTTTACTTTAATAAAATCCCAAATTTAAAGAAGGTACACAATATTAAGTAGGTAATAGATAAAATTAAGAAACCTTAAGTTTCTCGCCACTAATGTCAACTGATAAAAAACGGATTTTTTAAGCTATATACATATTTTACGAAATTTTCTGAATGCGGCTTTTTTTTCGTCGTGACCCTTTTTTTGCGACCATTTCAAATTTCTCAGCGGCAACACTGGTCGGTGGAAAGGGGAACCTATAAGAAGATGCCTAATTGAATGCCAACTTTTTTCAAAAATAAATATAAGAAATAAATTTTTTTTTATTTTCTCATCAACCTAATTTTGACATTAATTTCAAACAAAAAACTCTTGTCCCTGCAGAGCTTTAAGCTTACTACCACAAAAGTTTGCAACTTTTTTAAGCTAAAAAAGTTTTTTATTTCGCTAAAAAATTTTCGCGAATTTTTTATTTATTGTGTCCACTGTATTCGGACTAAAAATACATTCCACTTAAAGGTTTGTTCATTGGATAGTTGTACGGTTTGCGTATCTGAAAAAATATGTGGTTGAGATATAGGATATCCTAATAGCCATCTAGCATCTCATGCAGTCTCTATGCGACATAGCATTTACATACACTATTCTATGTTTTCTATGTTTCTTTCTTTTTTTACTTTTAAACTTCATTTAACCGTTGTAAAAAAAATACATTTGATGGCACAAAAACTCATGAAGGGCCTAGTGACTTTCAACTCTCAACCATTCATGTGTGCGTGTCGGCAGGAATGAGCGGCACTTTTCTGTTACCTACTCTTGGAGGATTTGTAACATCCTCGCAAGAGGCAGTAGCCCAGAAAAACAATTTTGTGTTTAGGTGACAGTGGCTAGGAATCGAACTCAGACCTCTGGAGTGACGCCACGGGCTACTACAATCGTTTAACCGTTATATAAACACACAAAATGGTCGATGAATGGATTTTGTTTAAAGAAATTTTTTTTCAGATTGGAATTCGCGACGACCAATTTGATTTACATTTATTCGTTCATTCGTCGGTCGTTAGTCGCTCTCATGTGAATAGTCCTTTACTGGTTCAAACAAAGTTTGGTATGTAAAATAAAAGGTCCAAATGTTCATAAGTGTGCAACTAACAATAGATTTATTATACTTGCTAATAAGTATTAAAACATTAGCAACAAATAATTAATATCGACAAAGTAAAAAATTCTAATCCGAATCAAGATCACCATTTGTATTTGTGTCGCCAGTATTGTGCCCTTCAGTTGGATTGCCTTGCGTGTTGTCTGCAGCACAATCTAAAATACATTCCTCACTTCCGGTTGTGCTAATGGTTATCGTTGGAATATTGTCTGACCACACAGATGCCTGTGAATCTTGGCGTGCTGGTGTCGGTCTCTCGTTCTTCCATCGAAGTGATCCGCTTCGAACTAGAGGAGGTGTTGGTCCAGGCTGATCATCCTCTTCAGAATCAATTGGGGCTTGAAGTATTTTTTTCACGGGAGGAGGACTAATTGAAGTTTGTTTAATTTCTGGCTCGGGCTCAGTTTGAGCTATTGGCATGATGGATTCGGGTTTCGAGCTTGTTACGAATGATGGCGCAACTTCAATAGTTGTTGAAGGCGTAGATGGTGGAGAATCACTTGGTGAGTTAAGATCAGCTTTTTTGACAGCTTCTCGAACAAAATTCATTAAATTGCCTATTTTCTTACGACCCTGTTTAGAGAAACTGAAAAACGCTTCAGATCTGCCTTCTTCCTGTGGTGAGGAGCTGATGGTTTTTTTGTTCTCTGGGGATTCACTCATTTTCTTCTTTTCCCTTTCTGGTGAATCAGGTGTAATCTTCTTCTTCTCCTTCTCATGTGGGACTTTTGATTTTTTTCTATCCACTTCTGAAGGTGACCCACCGGAGTGTTTTTTCTCAATCTCTGGTGATCTTTGGAATTTTTTCTTTTCTTTATCTGGTGACTCTCTATTTCTGCTCCTATCTTTATCGGGGGATCCTCGAGGTTTTTTCCTTTCTTTATCTGGTGACCCATCAGTGTGTTTGCTCTCCTTTTCTGGAGACCCAGAATCTTTATCAGTTTCGGCATGTCGTCTTTCTTTGAACTTTTTCCTCTCCATTGAACCATTATCAAGATTAAATGGTTTTGGTCTTGAATTTGGAGAATTTTTCTTTTTCGGATTCTTTGGAGTATCTGGGGACTTTTCATTGATAACTGCAAAGTTACTAACAATTTTAGCAAGACTCGGTTTGGATGGCATTTCTTCACTTTCTGGAGATTGCTTTTGCAACAAACTCATTCGTCTTTCGGATACAACTCTGGAATTTGTCTCAGGATCATTGTCGTTATCGCAGTTAACTTTCTTATCGGGCTTTATTATCTTCTCTGGCTTATCGGCCTTATCAACTTTGTCGACTTTAAATCTATTCTTCGGATGTTGTGGCTCCTTATTTTTGGCCTGTTCAGCCTTTGCTATTTGAACTATATCGACTAGAGATGGCTTTCGAGTCCGACGGATTTGTTGCAACTTTGTTCCAAAGCATCTATTCTTATATTCTTCATCATGTGGCAGTGATTCGTGATATTCGGTATCAGTATCATCTTCATCTTTTCCCCTGACATAACTATCATCGTCAGAAGTGGCAGAGCCTTGTCGAAGGGCTTTTTTCATTATGCGGGCAATGAGTTCTGAAATAAATAAACAAGCTAAGGTCAGTATGAGGTCTTAAGATTTATGCGAGCAACCTATCCTAATTACCTTTTCTAGCTTGGGTTTTGATTTCTTCGTCAAAATCCGGAGCCTGTTGTCCTGGTCCAGTGGGGGTAACTGGTGAGGAAGCTTCCAGAACCTTTCTCCATCGATTGGTTAGAGCTGTTGCAGCCTGCTCGTTACTTTTGGTATCTGGTAGTTTGAACATCTTTTTCCGTTCTTCTTCGCGTTCTTTAACCAGTTGATTACGCAAGTCCTGATTTGCCTCACGTAAAGCACCAGTTAGGGAGACCAAGTAGTATATAATTAGAGTCAGCAAGAGTAACAACGGAATTACTGTGCTTGGTGAGGTTAAGTACTCCAAAGGCTTGTGGAGCTCTCTAGAAAAAGTAATAGATTTCTTGTAATATTTAATTTTAAATGGATATAAATACTAACGGTGGCAAGCCTTCTATGATTGTTTTTGTAAAGAATTCAGAAATTCTATCATAATCCGAAAATGGTCCACAATGCCACGAAGGACGCAACCAAACTATCGCATAGCCAACCGGCAGAACACACAGAAACAACATTGTCAAAAGAAGTGATAGATAAAAGTTATTAGACTTTGAAGCCCTGCAAAAAAAAAAAACAAAAATTTTTTTTTTTAACTTACAAATCCCAAGCAATTTATAAAGCCTTCATTCTTACTTAAACACGACTTCATGCGGCACATTACAAGTAAGCACAATCCACGACCGCAAGTACATCAAAATCATAAGCTTCACAAAATTAATGATCACAAGTCCTGGCGAAAAGAAAATCCCCATCCATACTTGCCCTTGATTGTAGACCAAATTTAAGATGCTCTCGGCAATTTTAAAGTCTCCATACTGAACGACGCACG
The DNA here is from genome assembly GCA_947049315.1 of Epistrophella euchroma. Lineage (NCBI taxonomy): Eukaryota > Metazoa > Arthropoda > Insecta > Diptera > Syrphidae > Epistrophella > Epistrophella euchroma. Next base: position 42,084,273 of record OX346247.1, on the reverse strand, counting down.
AAGGGAAGAAAGACAATACAAAATAAAATAAGGACACACAAATACAAATTTGAAGCTAAATGTTTCATTGGATGTTTGAGAGGGGGAAGGTGGTTGAAATGCGGATGAATCGACATACATACCTGAGGGAAAGTCTTCTCCATGTCCCAACACCAGTATTTATTTATGTAGCGCACGAAGAGAGCTCGCAGGAAGTCGATGCAAAGTGGTGCCACTATGGACATTATCTGCAAATTAAGTTGGCATTATGTAAATAAGGAAAGTTTACTGTACGCTTATATAATGTGCAACCGGAAGTGAGTATAGTTTAACTAAGGAATTTGTATAGAGGAAGTGAGTAGGAGTTGGGGTGAGAGTTTTCAATTACACTTGACTTGCCTGTTTTGTTTATAGAGGATTTGGTTTGGTAAAGTGAAGGAAGTGGCATTTAATGCAGTGGATTAATAGTTAGACAAGGATTTCTAATTGCATCAACAGGATTTTGTGGTTTTTTTTTGCAGAGACAAATCCTTTTACATTTAAAATCCTTAAATGTTTTGAGTTATCTTCACTTACATTGTTCATTTAAATTTTAAAATAGAAATTAAAATAAAATATAATTCCTTAAAATGGCGCCCAATGTGGAGCATTAAAGTTTGTTAAAAATTAATCCATGTTATGACTTAACCCTCATAGGCCTACAAAACAAGTAGTATGTATGTATTTCAAAGCTGCACTTATACCTGAACCCTTGAAAGCAACATAAAACACAAAACCTTTGATAAATCTAACTAATTTCAATATGATGACCCAAATTCAGTAATATTTTTTTTTTAAGTTTCCTCTTATGTACATTCGGTATCGTAATACTTCACAATCCATCGAATGAATCATCGAAATTCGATAAGCCCTTGAGTACGTAAGCCTGTTGAAACCTCGTCGCAGCTTAAAATTGCCCAACAGAGAGAAGAAAACAGGAAGAACTTTTCCAATTTCTCTCTATTTTTATTTTTGTAATATAAATTCCAATGCAATCAGACTTTTTGTTCGTTCATCAAAGTACTATAAGGAACAACCCATCAACCAAAGGACTATAAAGTATTTCGTTTGCCTCTTTGCCCAAAAGCTCAATACACCCAAAAAGGAAAACATTTTCCATTGATATAAAAGTATTTTCGAATTTTCAAAAACACAAGTTCCATACCATACTTTAGAATGACACTTGGTATACGAGCACACACCACAGTATCGAATTACGTTGAGGGATTTGCTGAGGTAGAAGTAATTGTGTTCTTCACTTTGGTTGTGAAAAAAAAAAACATGAAAGCAATAATCATCTTGTTGTTAACAGCAGTAAAAAATAGAGCATGAAAAGATGTGTGTAACAAGGGAAGGCGATTAAGAATGTGGAAGAACTGTGAGTCAGCTTGGATAGAAAAAAGCGTTTAAAAACACTTAGGGCCAGTTGTACAAATATTTGATCCGTGGTTCAGGAATTTTAACTCACCAATTTCGGCGGATTAACTGTGGTTCAACGATGGTTCGGGCATGTAATTGGCTTTTAGTGCATATTTGAACCTTGAACCATCGTTGAACCTCACTTAACCCGCCGAAATCGGCGAGTTAAAATTCCTGAACCATGGATCAAGATTTAAACCACGATTGTACAACTGGCACTTAGAAGAACTTGTAAGAGGTGATGGCGTGAGAAGTGATGGAAAAACAATGGTTTTCTTGAAGGTAAGAAAATGTCTTATTGTCCAACAATTCTTAAGAGGGTTCATATTGGGGACATGAAAAACATGACAAAATACATAAACACATATTTTATTGGTCAATCTGCAACACATATGTAGGTACATCTTTAATATGGGCCGATTATAGCGATTAGTAAAAAGCATCAGTCAAAATTTATTTCTTTAAGATAATTTATGCTTTTATCATACAATTTAAAATACACTTGCGAGCAAAAAAATGGAATCACCCTCTTGCTTCATGTAAAGACAATAATTGCACTCAATGTACTTGACAAGCATTATGTTTTTGGTATCGTTAAAAAGCTGGAACCATAAGCCATAAGCTAATAAATCAAGGTCAAAAACATAACAATCACTTCGGGGTTTCAAAAGATAATCGTCAGAATTGAAGCATGTAAGAAAAAATAAAGTGAAATTAAAACAGGTAGTGGCTCGAAAATTACACATTTACGACAAAATTAAGCGAAATTTTTTGTAAGGACGTGATGCAGCAGAGTATCGGAGATATACCGATCCCCAGTTGAACCTCCCCATGACCACCACCAGTCAGAAAAATCAGGTCACTTTTCCCTAAATTCGAATACCTGCCTGTATCATATTCAACCCTCCCCCGTAAGTTACAGTTTCGACAAAACAGGTTCGTTCAAATCACTCGCTAGGTTGTCTGCGTATTCTGTCCCTCCGATCACGTCAATGTAGACTAATTTTGCACTCATCTGAGAACAAAACTCGCCTCCATTGCTCAACTTCCCAATAGTAGTGCGCTAGAGAAAATCAACCTCGTCGGTGGTTTGCAGTTGCAGTCAATTTCGAACACCTGACAGGTCGTTTGGGGGTAAGGTCTACTTCTTTAAGTCGTCTTTTACCTGTCCATTCAATAGCAATTCTTCCTCGTACCTGTCTGAGCTGTTGTTTGACGTTTAAGGCCAGTCGAATGACGATTTTGGGGAGAAGTAATTGCGATGAATCTTTCATATCTCTAAGTGGTACACCGGCAACCTCCAGATTTTAGCATTCGCACAAACTTTCCAGTTTCCCTGAATGTTTTGTATAGATCTTTGATAAACAACATTTGCTTAGATGGAGCTGACGGGCCACACCAAGTTGGGTTATTCCTTGCCGCAGCAGTGTAACAACTTGAGCAACTTCTTCAGGTGTGGTATCCATTTATTTCCAAGATTAGAAGGTCTGTTAACTCTTTACCGCATGAATTATTGTTTAAAGAGGACAAAAATAATATACCTTAAAATGACTTCTTTGGATTGTTTTAAAACATTTTTCATCAAAAAAAAAAAAAATTTTTTTTGTTTATAAAAAAAAACTCGGACAAATATGTATATTTTCAACCCTTAACTGCATACGAAGCCAAATATGGCTTGCACACTTTTACCACACAAACGAGCAAGATAATAATTTTTTTTTATAAAAATATATTAATTCAATATAGCTTTTAACGGCCTTTAGTCCATGAAAATTTTTGGCGTTTCGTCCCGGCGATCTCACTTGGACTCATCAGTTGACTAGTGAGGGCCTTGTCAATACGCAATTTCCATTAAGTTCAGTTCATCTTACATAGATTTCATGGTGAATACCTAGTGTGAACTATATCTAACCAGATTAGAATTCCTAATCATTAAAGCTAGAAGTTTTTTGTGCCCGTGGCCTGGCAATGTTTATATACGAAGATTTTTTTTAATAATACAAATTCTATATACTACTGAAATAAATCAGCCAAGTAGAAGACTTAGCACTATTTTATTGGACTTGTTGAATTATTGATTCAATATAGCTTTTAACGGCCTTTAGTCCATGAAAATTTTTGGCGTTTCGTCCCGGCGATCTCACTTGGACTCATCAGTTGACTAGTGAGGGCCTTGTCAATACGCAATTTCCATTAAGTTCAGTTCATCTTACATAGATTTCATGGTGAATACCTAGTGTGAACTATATCTAACCAGATTAGAATTCCTAATCATTAAAGCTAGAAGTTTTTTGTGCCCGTGGCCTGGCAATGTTTATATACGAAGATTTTTTTTTTAATAATACAAATTCTATATACTACTGAAATAAATCAGCCAAGTAGAAGACTTAGCACTATTTTATTGGACTTGTTGAATTATTGATTCAATATAGCTTTTAACGGCCTTTAGTCCATGAAAATTTTTGGCGTTTCGTCCCGGCGATCTCACTTGGACTCATCAGTTGACTAGTGAGGGCCTTGTCAATACGCAATTTCCATTAAGTTCAGTTCATCTTACATAGATTTCATGGTGAATACCTAGTGTGAACTATATCTAACCAGATTAGAATTCCTAATCATTAAAGCTAGAAGTTTTTTGTGCCCGTGGCCTGGCAATGTTTATATACGAAGATTTTTTTTAATAATACAAATTCTATATACTACTGAAATAAATCAGCCAAGTAGAAGACTTAGCACTATTTTATTGGACTTGTTGAATTATTGATTCAATATAGCTTTTAACGGCCTTTAGTCCATGAAAATTTTTGGCGTTTCGTCCCGGCGATCTCACTTGGACTCATCAGTTGACTAGTGAGGGCCTTGTCAATACGCAATTTCCATTAAGTTCAGTTCATCTTACATAGATTTCATGGTGAATACCTAGTATCGCCGGGACGAAACGCCAAAAATTTTCATGGACTAAAGGCCGTTAAAAGCTATATTGAATCAATAATTCAACAAGTCCAATAAAATAGTGCTAAGTCTTCTACTTGGCTGATTTATTTCAGTAGTATATAGAATTTGTATTATTAAAAAAAATCTTCGTATATAAACATTGCCAGGCCACGGGCACAAAAAACTTCTAGCTTTAATGATTAGGAATTCTAATCTGGTTAGATATAGTTCACACTAGGTATTCACCATGAAATCTATGTAAGATGAACTGAACTTAATGGAAATTGCGTATTGACAAGGCCCTCACTAGTCAACTGATGAGTCCAAGTGAGATCGCCGGGACGAAACGCCAAAAATTTTCATGGACTAAAGGCCGTTAAAAGCTATATTGAATCAATAATTCAACAAGTCCAATAAAATAGTGCTAAGTCTTCTACTTGGCTGATTTATTTCAGTAGTATATAGAATTTGTATTATTAAAAAAAATCTTCGTATATAAACATTGCCAGGCCACGGGCACAAAAAACTTCTAGCTTTAATGATTAGGAATTCTAATCTGGTTAGATATAGTTCACACTAGGTATTCACCATGAAATCTATGTAAGATGAACTGAACTTAATGGAAATTGCGTATTGACAAGGCCCTCACTAGTCAACTGATGAGTCCAAGTGAGATCGCCGGGACGAAACGCCAAAAATTTTCATGGACTAAAGGCCGTTAAAAGCTATATTGAATCAATAATTCAACAAGTCCAATAAAATAGTGCTAAGTCTTCTACTTGGCTGATTTATTTCAGTAGTATATAGAATTTGTATTATTAAAAAAAATCTTCGTATATAAACATTGCCAGGCCACGGGCACAAAAAACTTCTAGCTTTAATGATTAGGAATTCTAATCTGGTTAGATATAGTTCACACTAGGTATTCACCATGAAATCTATGTAAGATGAACTGAACTTAATGGAAATTGCGTATTGACAAGGCCCTCACTAGTCAACTGATGAGTCCAAGTGAGATCGCCGGGACGAAACGCCAAAAATTTTCATGGACTAAAGGCCGTTAAAAGCTATATTGAATCAATAATTCAACAAGTCCAATAAAATAGTGCTAAGTCTTCTACTTGGCTGATTTATTTCAGTAGTATATAGAATTTGTATTATTAAAAAAAATCTTCGTATATAAACATTGCCAGGCCACGGGCACAAAAAACTTCTAGCTTTAATGATTAGGAATTCTAATCTGGTTAGATATAGTTCACACTAGGTATTCACCATGAAATCTATGTAAGATGAACTGAACTTAATGGAAATTGCGTATTGACAAGGCCCTCACTAGTCAACTGATGAGTCCAAGTGAGATCGCCGGGACGAAACGCCAAAAATTTTCATGGACTAAAGGCCGTTAAAAGCTATATTGAATCAATAATTCAACAAGTCCAATAAAATAGTGCTAAGTCTTCTACTTGGCTGATTTATTTCAGTAGTATATAGAATTTGTATTATTAAAAAAAATCTTCGTATATAAACATTGCCAGGCCACGGGCACAAAAAACTTCTAGCTTTAATGATTAGGAATTCTAATCTGGTTAGATATAGTTCACACTAGGTATTCACCATGAAATCTATGTAAGATGAACTGAACTTAATGGAAATTGCGTATTGACAAGGCCCTCACTAGTCAACTGATGAGTCCAAGTAAGATCGCCGGGACGAAACGCCAAAAATTTTCATGGACTAAAGGCCGTTAAAAGCTATATTGAATCAATAATTCAACAAGTCCAATAAAATAGTGCTAAGTCTTCTACTTGGCTGATTTATTTCAGTAGTATATAGAATTTGTATTATTAAAAAAAATCTTCGTATATAAACATTGCCAGGCCACGGGCACAAAAAACTTCTAGCTTTAATGATTAGGAATTCTAATCTGGTTAGATATAGTTCACACTAGGTATTCACCATGAAATCTATGTAAGATGAACTGAACTTAATGGAAATTGCGTATTGACAAGGCCCTCACTAGTCAACTGATGAGTCCAAGTGAGATCGCCGGGACGAAACGCCAAAAATTTTCATGGACTAAAGGCCGTTAAAAGCTATATTGAATCAATAATTCAACAAGTCCAATAAAATAGTGCTAAGTCTTCTACTTGGCTGATTTATTTCAGTAGTATATAGAATTTGTATTATTAAAAAAAATCTTCGTATATAAACATTGCCAGGCCACGGGCACAAAAAACTTCTAGCTTTAATGATTAGGAATTCTAATCTGGTTAGATATAGTTCACACTAGGTATTCACCATGAAATCTATGTAAGATGAACTGAACTTAATGGAAATTGCGTATTGACAAGGCCCTCACTAGTCAACTGATGAGTCCAAGTGAGATCGCCGGGACGAAACGCCAAAAATTTTCATGGACTAAAGGCCGTTAAAAGCTATATTGAATCAATAATTCAACAAGTCCAATAAAATAGTGCTAAGTCTTCTACTTGGCTGATTTATTTCAGTAGTATATAGAATTTGTATTATTAAAAAAAAATCTTCGTATATAAACATTGCCAGGCCACGGGCACAAAAAACTTCTAGCTTTAATGATTAGGAATTCTAATCTGGTTAGATATAGTTCACACTAGGTATTCACCATGAAATCTATGTAAGATGAACTGAACTTAATGGAAATTGCGTATTGACAAGGCCCTCACTAGTCAACTGATGAGTCCAAGTGAGATCGCCGGGACGAAACGCCAAAAATTTTCATGGACTAAAGGCCGTTAAAAGCTATATTGAATCAATAATTCAACAAGTCCAATAAAATAGTGCTAAGTCTTCTACTTGGCTGATTTATTTCAGTAGTATATAGAATTTGTATTATTAAAAAAAATCTTCGTATATAAACATTGCCAGGCCACGGGCACAAAAAACTTCTAGCTTTAATGATTAGGAATTCTAATCTGGTTAGATATAGTTCACACTAGGTATTCACCATGAAATCTATGTAAGATGAACTGAACTTAATGGAAATTGCGTATTGACAAGGCCCTCACTAGTCAACTGATGAGTCCAAGTGAGATCGCCGGGACGAAACGCCAAAAATTTTCATGGACTAAAGGCCGTTAAAAGCTATATTGAATCAATAATTCAACAAGTCCAATAAAATAGTGCTAAGTCTTCTACTTGGCTGATTTATTTCAGTAGTATATAGAATTTGTATTATTAAAAAAAAAAATCTTCGTAAAAATATATTAATTTTAAAGAGAAAAAGATACACAATCAGAAATATATTTTTATGGCCACTTAACTCACCGACCGACCTGTAAGCATGAATATCTTCCTCCTTGTTTGGCGCACGTGTGCGAAAGCACAGCTATATGTTCTCAAAAATACACAGAAGAGGATCACGTTGTGTTTTGATTATTTTTTTTGTTGAAGTCAGAAGAAAAAGGCACATAACTGTAGAAAGCCATATTTGGCTTCGTATGCAGTAAAGGGTTAAATCGAATTACAAGAATCAAAAATTGTTTATGTAAATCTTATATTTTTTTAGAATGAAACAAAGTGTTCCTCCTCAAATGTCAAAAATAAATGTAGCCAATTTATTTTACCTTTATTCAAAGACCATAATATTGAAGTTCTGCTTATTAACACGGGAGATAGAGTATTTTTAAGAAATGCTTGACTACGTTTTCATTGGAGCTTAAATGAGGTAATTTGGGAAATTACAAAAATGTGTTCAAAAATCTCCAATTTCATAATTTTGTATAACAGTTCAATCGCCTATTGTTTGTTGTTGTTAATTCTGTCATATTGAATGGATTCCATTTGGGTGTGTTCATAAGGTTTGTACGTAATTTCCTCCCGAATTTCGTGCAAATTTGGTTGAAATTACTTCATTTGGAAATGTGAATTTGTATGGGAAATGAGATGATTTCGATAATTTATTTTAGAAATTTTCAACGAAATTACGTCATTTGCTGTGATGAAATCGTAGTTAAGACGGACGATATGATGACAAGTGGCTCAAGTATGCAAGAAAAAATAAATATTATCCCCTTGAAAATTATTGTAATTGGTCCAATTTGTAGAATCGAAAATTTTGACATTTCTCCAAGTTTCGATGTATTGTGTAATCTGAATCCATCGTTTTTAGAAAAATGTCTGTGTAAAGTGTAGTACGTTGTACGTACGTTCGTGAGATTTTTTTTCGCCAACGATATCTCGAAGGCGAATAGAGATATCGACTTCGAGTAAGTTTTATTTTATAGATATTAAGTCCATAACATGCTGAAAAAGTTTTCAGAAAAATTCAATTAGCGTATTACAGTAATTGAAAAAATTGCTTTTGGTTGAATATCTTGAAGACAAATAATGCTACCCACTTAGACATGATTTCATTCTATGCATAATGGAGTAGTAAAGAATTGGTAAGACTTAAAAAAAAATCACCCCACCTATTTTTTTATTAAAAAATCTATTAAAAATTGTAAAAAAAATATCGAGTATGTTCAGAACAACAAAGATAATAACTTCGGGAAAATTTAAGCCTACACACAATGCCACAATTTTTAATTGGTAAGGTTTGTAAAAAAAAAATTAACTGACGGTTTTTTTGTCTAGGCCAAAAAAAAACTGCAAAAGAAACTGCTGAATATATTTAGAGCAAACAGTCCAACTTTGGCCTTCTCTTGTTTTTTAATTGGTAATTTTTTTTTATAAAAAATAACCTCGGGTGTCGAGTTTCAAATGGAGCTAATGGTAAAATATGAGTGTTTGGTCAGACACAGTCTCTTTTCACTTACAAAAATTAAATCAGAAAAATGAATAGGTACGTAAATGTATACCTATGAGAACCTAAGCAAGTACATGTAACCTCGCCCTTTACATTTTGCAGGCTTAAAACAGGAAGATGAAAAGATAAATCCCTTGCAATTGCGGTATAAAGTGCATGAATATAATATGAATACCTCCATCGACACGACACACTCACACTTACCATGTCAAAAACGATAATTTTGGAGAGCTCCTGGCCCAAAGATGTCTCCCAACACATTGATGTCAAGTTTCGACGAACATTCTCCAAGATAATCGTAATGTTTTTCAGCTTTTCATCATGGTATTGCAACTGGATTAGGGGAGCTATTGTCGTTGTGGTACTGAGAGTTGTGGCAGCGGTGTTCGTTGCTGACGATGAGTCGTCTCTCTTGGGTGGCATGGGGGTTCTACAGTATTCTGGTGGGATTGTAACGCACACTGTTTGTGTGCAAGTTTTAGCCTGCATTTGTTTATCACTGATAGTGACGGCAATAGTCGTTGAGCTAGGGGTAGTAGCCGGATTGGTGGTGGTATCAGTTAGCTTCACTTCGTCAGATGATGTTGATGATGATGATGATGGTTCATCGGGCTTCAGAGTGGATATGTACTCGAGGACTTTGTCACGTACAGGATCCATTACTGTTGGAGTCATTGTGGTGGACATAGTGCCAATGAGTTCCGTAAGTGTTGACAAGCTGGATACATCAAGGGTATAGGTGTTTTCTGAAGCACTATTCAAAGTTGTACCATATTCTGTTGTGCCAGAGGAATCTGTGTACTCGATACCCGCACTACTTGTCGAAGATGATGCGTATTCTGTTGAAAACCCTTTGATTGAACGTCTAACTCTTTGACCATCATCATCACCATCCTGCTCCTGTTCCTCGACATCCATGGACAAAAAATTATCAAAATAGTCATGATATTCAAAGTAGGTATCGTTAAACTGGGATCGATAATCCTGGCTGGTTGTTGACGATGACGACGATGGTAATGGTGATGGAGAGGTGCTCTCGAAAAACATCGGTGTACTACCACTAGCACTCCTGTCATCTCTCGTAAATGGATCAACCGAGGCATTACTGGGATTTGTTATGATGTCATTAAAGTTGGTTGTTGATGCTAGGAAGTCAACAGTAGTGCTAACCACATCATATGGTGTTGTAGCAGTTGATGATGACGTGGTCGATGGACTCGTCGTCCATGTTTCTGAGACGAGAGTAGTTGTACTTAAGTTTAGCAACAACATCGATGTAGTTAATGTTCGAGTTGCCGAAGGCAATTGAATTGAGCAGTTCACAGGAACGATGAAACACATTGTTCTGTTCAACAAATTCCCCAGTACAGTGGAAGGGGTCGAGGAGAAACTTAATGATGCAGGAGATGAGTCGAAATCGTTTAAATTCGATTCACTAGTTGTAGGACTCATATGAAGTTTTAGGCCGGCAATCATTTTGTCAATTTCAATCCTCTCTAAAGTTGCATTTTGATCGATTTCTTTTAATAGCTGAAGGCTCTCATCTTTTCCAGTAATTTTGTAAATGAACGAGAACATCAAAGAGTATAAATTCAGCAAATTCAAAATCATGATTCTGGAATTATAAAACATCATTAGAAAGAAGATCCAATATTCATAATTAATAAAAGCTTTTTTTTTTTTTTTGGGAACAGTGGAACGAAAAGCAGAAAAAGTGGACATCGTGCTTTAACTTTTGAATTTATGGCTGAATTTTGATAATTTTTTCGCCATTTTGTTTGTTATACATATCATTCTCCCACCAACAATACATTTGAGATAAAGAGATGAGAATTTTCAAAACATCACAGTAGAAAATAATGTTCATATCAAAAACAAAAAAAAAACAAACAAACAATGAAAAAAATAACCCGATGTCTAGAATTTTTTACTGATCGTTCCACTATGCACCGACTTCAGAAAAAAAAATTTCTTGTGGTACCTATCAGTATCATCTCAGTATCTGGAGACAAGACGAAACTGAGACTTTTCTTATCTCGTGGTCTCTTGTTATTAAAAAAAATTTGGAATGTCGATAAGGTTTTTCTAAGTTTAATACTTCAAGAAAACTTAGGTATACCTTTAAGTAATTTTTTCCATGAAATTTCATTGTTTTATGAATATAAACAAAACAATGCATTTTACAAAAATATTCGCAATTAAGAAAAATTAATTTGTTTTAATTATGATTAAGATTTTGATTAAACTAGTGCGAAACTTTTTAAAAACATTCGGAAATTCAAAGCCCCGTCATTATTTAATTAAAATAAATGTAAGAATTTAATTGTGTAGGTATTATAAATTTATTGATCATCTCCTTATTTAAAATACCTTGCTAATTGCAGCCGCAGCTGTTGCCTTGGATGCCAATTCTCGAACAGCCCCAATGCATCAAAAATCATTGGCAGAAAAAATGACAGCAAAGTCATTATAACGTTAACCTCATTCCTCCTGTACCACGATGCGTTGGTTCCAACAGTTTCAGACCTATTCCAACAAAAAGAACAAAAAAAAAATGATTTTTTTTACTGTTATTTAAAATCTAAAAAAAAATCAATAACCTGTCAACAGCTGACACCACAGTATAACCAGACGCAGCCAGAAGGCCAATAACTAAAATATTCACAAGAATCCTTTGAAGTATGATACGCCAACTGTAACGACGATGTGTGAGTGAGGGTGAGTCCAAAGCAGAGCAAACAATAAAAAATAAATATTATTATTTTCTTTTCACAATCTGTTTGCTATATATAGCTTTATTATATGCATACTTCCGGTTGTCCTTTTTCTTTTCTGCCTCCTCAAGTAGAGCTTCCTTAAAGCCAACAACAACAGATGCTATCCTATTATGAGCCGTTTCCGCATGACCTAAAGTCAGGGGAGAAAAAAAAAAATAGCCAAACAAATGATGAAAATTAAATAACCGTTATCATGAGATGGAAATTCAAACTTTACCAATCATAAAATCCCAGCCGGTGAAGAGTTTCCATGAAAAAATACACTCGTCGTCTTTTGATGAAAGCTTTGAGTTCCTAGAATTTTCTGCCATTCTATTGGCGGCGTGCAGGGTAGAAAGACAGAGGAAGATTAATAATTGACTTTGGATTATTAACTACAACGGAAGAAATAATAAATCCAGCATTTACAAAACTCTCAAGTCAACAAATTATTGTGATGGCGCATCATCTCCACAGAGAGCTATGACTTAATTTCCCCTATACAGTTACTGGTTAAAGTGTCGAAGTAGTTGAAGTTTGGTTACGGAGGGGGTGCCGGATGAGTATAAATTAATGAACAACAAGGACTTCCGTCACAATTCACGGGTTAGAACTGTGATGTACGACAAAAGCAAGACAACAGCTCCTATAATATATATTGTTGTCGAACAATTGTGGATCAAAGGATATAAGAGAAGAACTGTTGGTGTATATGTTGGCGGCAACCGACGCATGGCGAGACGGTGGTGGTGGCGGCACGTGTAGGTAATTCAAGTCACGTACCAAATTGCTTCTCCAAATTAATTGACAATGAATTTTATTGCTAGGATGTTCTATTGGGCTGCTTCAATATCTTTAGGTATAATTATTTATAAATTTAGTTTTAAGAGATTCTATTCTAGTCGTAAGTCGAGAGAGAAGAATTTTATGGGATTTTCTTGTAAGTGACATGGTAATACTTTAGGCTCATTGATAAAGTGATTATTATGTGACAATAATCTGATATTAAAAGCGTTGTTTGGAAACTAATTAAAACTCAAAAGTTTGGTATGAATTCATTTCAAGGAACATGATAGGAATATTTACATATGTACATAGATGAGTTTTGGACAAAAAAAAAAAAAATGGAAAGACTAGAATTACCATCACATTCTGTGGTAAAATTGATGATGCAATAGTCTCGGCAAGTTAATAAAATTTCTGAAATAAAACAAAGAAATGACGGAGCTGATTGTGATTGGATATAGGTGGATCTTTTAAACAAACTGGATATACAATCAGATAAGGTGCCTAAATCAACTCAACTGTAACTCAGGCTCTTAAAAGAATGCAATCTTTCATGAATTCATTCTTTAAAACTTATTAACTGACTTCAGTTAAAAGATTGCATTCATTGACTTCACTTTGAAACTTTAGACTTCAAATTATGCAATCACCAATCATTTGACTCGAAAAGATTGCAATTATTTTTTTCGCCATTCATTTTACAGCAATCAGTTGAATGCAATCTTTTGGAAATGGATGCTATATTTTGCATATTTAAATAAATCGCAATACCTTAAACTCTTAACTGATGATCTAATTGATGAAATGCTGTGTAAGAATTTGAATTTAATGCTGACAAATAAACAATCGACAAAATTCTACATGTAATAATTTATAATGATGCAGGTTTTGTATCGAACAAACCATGTATGTATAACCATCTGAAAAAACTAAAATTTTAAATTATTTTTAAACTTTAAAATCCACATAGTTGCTTCTTAAGTCTTCCGAAAACACATTTTCTCTACGAACGGAACGGGCTATTGAAATTTGAAATACATATTATGTATCTATCTATGTGTAGGAAAAAAAAATAGAGGAGGTATATTATTGATTTCAGATCTTGTTAAATTTACTCATGATGTTACAATAGCCTAATGATTTACCCAAATAAAATAATGTGTTCTTAGGTAAGAGATATAAATATGTCAAAAATCTAACATTTTTAACTTTATAACAATGCATTAAAAATGCTCAAAAACATATTAAAACATATTGGGGGTGGCCCCGGCGCAGTGGGAGTAGTGCTTGACTGCTAACCTGGATGTGTGGGTTCGAGCCCCAGTCTAGGCAGCATTCTTTTCTATATTCCCTCAACTGAACGCCACCCCTTGGATTTAATGAGATAATCAAAACATTATTTCTCAATCCACTGTGCCAACAAAAATCTATCCTATCCTTCTATTCCTTCCAACATTGCCTAATTTATAAGACCCTAAGTCTTACTGGCATATATATGTTTGTGTTTTTTTTTTTTTTTTTATTATAAATCTTAATTAACTATTATAAATAATTGTATAGGGTAAATTCGGGGGATATGACACCCATTTCTGTTTTTCCTTATTACTTGAAAAATAAAAAAGATTTTTCTATTTAACAAAAATAATTTTATTCTTTAACCAATTCTTTAACAAAAAGCAGGAACATAAGTAAAATTCATGGGTTATATCATATTTTTTTTTGAAAAAAAACATCGAAAAAAAGCAATGCAACAAAATGGAGGGTGGTATCATGGCACTCTTATTTTTTATAGTTTTTCTGGCCATATTTGTTGTATGCGATGTATTATTGAATAAGATGTGCATGAATTGTGACACCAAAAGTAGCTATTATGTACATAAACCACTCATCCGGTTATGTTGTCATGTAACCAGCATTATCCTCGTCATAGCCTACACAAATTTTCTCCCTTGAAATCTTTAGGTCCATCTGATTCGTCATAGAATGAGATGTTTTAATCCTATGATGTACTGACGTCATTGCAATCGTTGGTACTCTTTTTGAGATAGGTAAGGTATATTGGTTTCCTAAGCACCCTTCTAATGAAAATTAGGTACAAAAGTAGAAGCGGGGGAAATGGCACTGGTTCCACATATCCCGAGATTGCGAGGTGGCATATCCCTCTTTTGACATTACTTCTGCTTTTCCAAAAACTTAACACGAATGAACACGTTTGCTTAGTAATATACTCAATTTTTTTTATTCGGTTTTAAATAAATATTTTTAAGGGCTACTGCGGTTCTGAAAGCATAGAATAAGAGCTTAAGTAATTCTGTCTGAATAATATTTTGTTCTCTTTGTTTCGGAAAGAAGTCATTAAGTTGGAGATATTGAAAGGGTGCCATATCACCCGTGGTGCAATATCAGCCGACTTTACCCTAACGGCCACATTTTTCCATGATTTATAAAAGAATGTTTTTTTTTTTATTAAAAATTAATCAGAATTAGTAATCTACATATTGTGCTTTTTCAGAATTTTAGAAGTTTCTATTTTTTCTGTAACATGTTAACCAAAAAATTGATCATTTTTAAGCACTTTACAAAAAAAAAAAAAAAAACTTTTTTTTTCAATTTTATCCTAAAAAAATCAAAAGCATTGGTTAAAATTTAGAGTACTTTTTTTACAAAATGATTAACACATAATAATAAATCTCTGGACCTAAATTGATCATTCCTGGCCTATTAGACAGCAGCTGCTTCGTCACATCTGAATATTTTCTACCAAAACCTACAACACCTCCAAAAATCTAAAACAAGTTGAAGCATATTGGCAATAATGTATTCACTTTAACATTCCCCAAAGCTAGCTAACTAAATCGCTTCCAAAGTCCTAAAGGAAAAACGAAAAACATTGTAGCAAAAAAAAAAAAAAAAGAAACAAGTGTTCGAACCTACGACCAAATAATTTCTAATTTCACAATCCTTCTATTCACAACAAAATGTATTTCCTTAAAATTTGTTTGGCTATTCAACTCACATTTTGTTGATGTCCCCAAGCGAGGAAAAAATTGATTTTCCCTTCTATAAAAATACAAAAAAAAAAAAAACAACTAGGTATACTCACTTTCTTAAAGTTGCAACAAAACTGTAAACATAAACAGCAACAGCTGTTAAAAAATACGCCAATGGTAAATTATATCCGTTTCGAGTTGCTCCCGATTTACTCGAATAGTATCTGTAAAACGTAATATAAAAAATCTTCTAATAAAATTTAATTTTCAACAAAAAAGGTCAACGAGGAAATTACCACATCAATCGATTTGCCATTCTCCCACACTTACGACTTACCCATAAAATAACGGTGAATACTTAAGGTATCCTTCGAATTCCCAAATTGTAAATAGATTACCGGCAACTTTCATTTCTCTTTCTGACATTTTTTTCCTTGGATCTTCCTCATTTGGATTTGTCGATAGAACCTGTGTGTGCGGGGGAAATGATTTTTTTTTCTAAATTTAGTTCACGTCCTTTCTCATCGAAAAGTTTTACGGAAGCAAAAAAAAAAAAACTTACTTCAGGTGCAATTACGAAAGCTACCAACGGTATAGTCATCATTATATTAACCCATAAAAGCCATCGAAGAAATGTGAAATAGGAGGCGACACCCGATCCAAAGTGTGATTCGATTTCTTTAATACGAAGTTCCCATGGTATCAGGACCGTAAGGAAGCTGCTCGTTTCACGTTTCCAATGGCGCCAACGCTGTTTGAAAATGAGGTGATGACAATTGTGAATATAGGGGTTTGGGCAAGTTGGTTTGGTGAAATGTGATATTGACATTGGTAATGACGTTTTGATAATTTGAATATTAGAAACTGTGATTGAGTGAGAGTATGTTTCTTGAACAACGAAGTGTCGGTGGCGACGACGAAGACGAAGACGAAAGGAGTGCTTGATATCGATTTGAAGAGCCCCCAGATGGCCTTCTATTTTTGTAGTAGGTATCAGGCTTGGCGTCAAATTAAAGGGCCTCTTTTTTTGTTCAAGTCTTCTCGTAGTCAACGTTTGTTGGTATAATTTTCTAGCTCAGTGAATTTCCGGGGTATTGGATTTTCTCGTTTCTTTGTGTGATTCAATTGAGTTTACATTGTACGCGAGGAGTTTCTCAATTTATACCTTTACCTGCGTAGGTTAAGCTAACCTATATAGGAAATAGGAGCAGTTAACACAGCAACATCATGCATGGAATGCTTAATGCTGAAATACTAACGGTTTTATTGTTGTTGTTGTATAATATGAATGCCTACGTAATATCTACAAGAAGAGGGGTTTTAATATATTCTGAAATATATGTAATGAACCTAACACGTTCTTTTCCTCTTGAGAAAGTTGAAAGGAAATGCAAATTTCGAAAAAAAAAAAAAGAATTAAAGCTAATAAAGTTAAAGGAAGATTTGAGCAGGGTAGGAAACTCAAGAACAAATAACAAGAGTGGCAGGATATCTGATACGTACCAATTCTGTTAATATTTAAATGAATGTATAATGTTAACGTGTTGAATATATCTGCTGTTTTTCAGTTGATTCGTATCTCAAAGAATCCACTAAAGGGAATTTTTTTTAATTCAACTTTCAAACGTTTCTAGAAGGCAAACGGTTGGCAAAACCTTATACTCCCATGATTTGTATTGCAAATACACTGTTGTAGGTGTACATACCTATGGTTTTTGTTTAACTTTTCAGAAAATCTGTTGAATAAATACCTATACCTACCTGTGTTTAAAAATTAACTTCTGTGCCTCATTAAAATGTATGCCTTGTTTATTAAAGTGAACATTTCAAGGATTTCTTACACGTGTTTGATTGTTTGAATCAATGTTGTTGATTATGTTTTTCTGGGATATTCGAAAAGGTTTAAGAAAATTTAAGGAACTTCTAAATTAAATTAAATACATACCCTAAGCTCAAAAAAACTGATGAAGTACGAGAAAGAATTACGAAAAAATTATTACAGAAAGTGACAAATATAGTCAAACCTTGGGTTTTTTTTCAGGACAATTGTTAAACTTTTAAAGTGCTATGCAGTTGCTGGATGCAGTTGTCAAGATTTACCTAAGAGAACATCGTTTTCTGGAGCGAATAAATGACAACCTCGAACAAGAACTCAATGTCCTCGATTACACACTGAATCTTGCTGATATCGACCATATCATCACCTTGCGGATCATTATTGAACAGTGCATTAAATATGCATCCTCACTTCCAATTCTGTTCGTCGATTTCGAAATGGCTTTTTAAACAGATAATTCGTCTAACTTGTGCGTTGCAGGAAGTGTTGTCTCTTAATTAGAAAAACACAATTTTGTTTAAGAGTTATGTCTTCTCACTGTTCTACACTGAGAAAGGCTCTCAGAAGAGTTTGAAAACCAAGATGGAGACAAGGCTGTATACTGTCACCAATATTTTTAGCTGGATGTGTTTTTTTTTTCTCTCGGAAGGAATAGGTTACCAAAATGACATCAGGTAATACCGATGCCGTCACAGAAAAAATGGAGTTTCGATTAAAACTAACGGTAACAAGTACCTATTGACATGGTACAACATAGTTCTAAAAGTCAATACGGAAATAAGGGGATTAGTCTTTGAAGTTTTTAATCTTCTCAAGAGGATATTTCTGCACAACCAGAACATTTTCAATACCTTGTAGTATTGTATCTAATAAAGACTCTGTAGATACCTTAGTTCCCCGTTTAATTGCACCTCGGTTAACTTACTTTCGGTGAATAAATTTCGCTCGAAAATGTCCGGTTTAAGTAAAATTACTCGCTTAATTGATCTTAAAAAAAAATAAAGCTAACAAACTAAAAAAACATGTACATTTTTCGGTTAATTGAACGACGTCAAACAACAAATTCTTAAAGCCACGTACCCTATATATAGATGCTATTGTACGAAGACGTATGTATTGTACGAAGACGTATGTATTGTACAGTATGGATTGACCAAATAAAAAAAGGAATTTCAATAAAGGGACTCCCTATATTGTAATGTTTTACTTTTTTTTTACTCAGAAAGAGTACTGTTCAATGTATTTTAACAATTTTCGTTTATTTCATTCAAAGGACAGCCTTCAGCTGGCTTAGCAGTAAGCCGTTAACAAAATTTGTCAATGCATTTTTCATATGGTTTCGTCCCCTATTTCATACATAGTCATACCAACAATATTCTTGAGTGCCTGAATTGTCTACGTCGAATAGTATCGATCTTTAATAACACTTCAAACAAAATCGAATGGCGTCAAATCGCAGATCTGTTTCGGTCAACCAACACTACCAAAACGACTGATAATAACTGATTGTGATTTATGACGGCTTATGTGGCACGCAAGCCGGAGCCACACATATCTCGTGTAGAGTGTTGTGTCGCTGTCGCTCCCATGTATTTCATATCCTTAGAAACATATTTGTCTCGTGTGGTGTGTTGTGGCGAAATCGCGTCTGTTCCGATTGCGCCATACCACGATGTAGAGTATGTGAAATGAAACAAATACCCACACATGTCTAAACTAATATTTGACTGTTTGTTAGAAAGAGAAAAGTATATATTTCGAATAACAACTCATGTGGACGGAAATTTACTTTCATATTTTAAATAAGAACGCAAAAATGGCAGATTAAAAGTTTTTGTCGGCAAAAATATTTGTTTAAAAAAAAAAAACAACTCGCCTGTCAAAAATGAAAAATCAAGATGAAACAAACAAAAAAGACAACATCACAACATAAAGTGTGCACATTCAGCGACACGACACACCACACGAGATATGTGTGGTTCCGGCTTTATTCCCGTGTTCGCCCTGTGCTGTGGTGCGTTCGACAATGGATAATGGAAGAAACGTAACAGTCAATGGGGAGCGCTAATACATAATACCCGATTTTGTTTGGCCAGGAATTCAGGATTTGGATTGGGTCGAGATATGGTTTTATTATAAGAGGAGGAATTGTTATCAACCGAACCAGCTATTGGATCAGTGAACTTTCTTTGCTATAGCATATCCATTTTGAAAGTAACTGCAATATTTAAAGAAGAATTTCAAGAGTAAATCGTACCATTTCTTATTGCGGAAATAATACATCATTAAGTTTCTCTCTATTTTGTGAGCGCATAAGAGCAATTTAACCAATCAGATAGGCAGAAGGCAGCCATGATAAATGATTTTATCACTCGAAATTACATCCCACAGTATTTCCTGTAATAATTTTTATGAGCAGAAAATTAATTCGTTTCTTGCAATGACTTCAACGACATAACGAACAGTCCCCAAATGAACTAAATTTATTATTTAAATTACCTTTATTCCAACAATATTTTTGCATCAATTTAAGACATCGTTGAAGTGTAGGTAGGTATTATTTGGTTTTTCTCTTATGCAATATTTATCCTTAATACAACCACTTCCTCCCTTAAATAAGTACGTGTAGCTTATGAGAACTTATTGCAACGCAAAAGTCAAGGAACTTTTCACCACCCCACCAACAACAATAAGAAACAAAGTGCGCCTGCTTTGAGTGCGACATGAATTTTAAACGAGACATTCTACATGGCTAAAAGGATTTTCGATGCAATTTCCGCATGAGCTTCTTAACATGCACACACTGACACTATATGTACCTACCTACCAACCTCCAGAAACCAGCCAGTGCCAGTGGCAGCAGTAGAACCAAAAAGCAGAGATCATCAGACAAACAAGTTTAGTTCAGCAGGAAGCGGTAGTTAAGGAATAAAAAACCGAATCATTGCCACCCTCAACTTTTCATGCTATGCTTCTTGTAACACTTCCATTTATATCTATCGTACCTACAACACCGACAAAATCTCACTCAATCCAGGACGACGAAAAAAAAAAAATAGGAAAAAAAATTCCAAAGGATACGAAGGAAAAAAGTGAGGAAGTTTCCTGCAGAGAGGAAAATCACTTACTGCTGCCATTAAAATTTTAAACCTTGCCCACAAGTCCCTAAGACTTCTGGATAAGGCAAAACGTTCCTGCAGTGCTCCTTCATGACGTGCTACGTATGTCTTCGCCTGTGTTGGGGAGAGATAGAAATAACAGTAAAAGAATGGGTGGTAGGTTAGTCAACAATCATGAACATTTTTTTAAAAGCTCATGCAAGATTAGAAAATCAGATTTTGTTTACATCTTCTTTTTTTTTATTTTATTTAAATTTAAGTTTTAAAAATCAAAATCATTTATTTTAATTAAATAATATTTTTATATTTAAATATAGCAAAAAGAACCCAGACATTATGGACGTATGAAAAAGACAAATTTAAAATTCTCTTTCAAAGTTTCCAAAAAATTGCAAAAGTCCTTAAATTTCGTGAAAATATTTATGTTAAATAAAAATATAAAAAGAAAAACATACAAATTTATCGGTCGGTCACCAACCCCGGAACCCTGCCATAACCATTCATTATACATCACGTACCTGCCTAACGAGCTTTAACTTCTTTCGAATATTCCATGGCTGCAACTTAACGGACTGAATAACTTCCTTGTGCAGCCGGATGTTCTCGTAGATTTGCTCCTGTGTGGAGTCCTGATTTGTTCCGTCATCTACAGAAATGGCAGTGCTTTAAATATCGAAGGAGAACAAAATGGAACGGTACTATATATCACGCTGCACAAAGAATTGACATTTAAAGCTTACTCGCCTGAGCTGGTAGTGAACACACTAGAGCGACGTCTATCGCCCGCCTGACTAACGGTATCCAAAATGTGATCCATTGGGCTAGAGGCTCTTCGGGATTTGCGGCTTCCACGTTTACGATTACCCCGCACACTGGCACGTCTTTGCATTATTGCCGACACTGATACTGAGTACTCCTCCTCATCGTCCTCATTTTCAGAGCCAGCAGCCTGCTGATACTGTTCAGCTCCTAACGATGGGTGTTTTCAAATGGAAATAATGATAAGGATCTTTGAATAGAGTCTTTTGAATAGGTTTTTTAGTATGAGGGTATTTTACCGAATGCATCCAAGGGGCCAGCTAAAGTCGATGACAATTCATTGCTCTTATCCTCTTGTGATCTGAATGCGGAAAATTGAAGATGAATTCAAGTGGAATTGTCAGATATTTTGTGAGGAATCTTGTGTGTAGGTATTATAATATACGAGTATGTTAGTTGAATGTGAAGTGTTTTTATGTTCGGGATTGGGGTTCTTTTTACACACATCTTCGACTTCTCGGGAATTGGTTGAAAGTGTGCTTGCATTGGTTTTTGTTTTAAATTTAAATCATTCTGTGTAGCCCATGTTACTGACAATTGATGTGGTGATGGCGGACCAGGTGGGGATGTTGTATCCTGTGAATTTAAATTTTTGCTAGAATTCTAATTTCAATTTTTTTTTACATATATGTATTTATTTGTTTCAAATAGTGATATTCGTATGTTCAAAGTAGTAGATTTAATCATTAGGTTAGGCAATTTAAGGAAAACGAATCCCACAAAATCATTTCATGTTTAACTAGGTTGCTAATAGTTCACTGTTAAAATCCAAGCAAAGCTCTTAAGCCAACAAGGCCAAACTCTAAAAAAAAAAACACAAAAATCGTGGTTCAAAAGTATGGAATGGTGAAAAAAAAAACTTTTCTCGAAAATATATTTACTAATGGCACCTTCCATACAGGGCCTCGTTTTGTTTTTGCTTTTCTCGAAAACGGTTTAGCTTATATCGATTAATTTTTTATGATGAATGCTTTGAAAATTTTTAACAAAATATTTTTGGATTTAATAAAAAAAAAAAACTTTTTGGAAAACTAATTATTTCCAAAACGACCTGTTGCCTAGTATAAATATCAAACTTTTTTTTAAAACTTCAAACATTTTTTTTTTATTTTTACCATAATCTTATTTTAAACAAAACTAAGATTACCTTCCAAAGACTCCTACCTTATAAAAAAAAAAAATGTTTTGCTAATATCAGAACAGTTTACCAATTAACAGAAACAAATTCAAGACTTGAGATTGTTTATGAACTATTTTCTTGCGGAAAATTTATTTCGTCATATACAGGGTGTCCCGAAACTCAACGTCAAGCGGGCACCGGGTGATAGGGCAGGTTGTGCCCGTTCTTTAATAAGTATGAAAAAATAATCCATGTCGCTTGGTTTAGTAGTTATAGCAATATTAAGAAAAATCATGAAAATCGATATCCTAGCTCACATTTTTAGTTACAGTGGTTACAAATTTTAAAATTTAGTTGTGTTTTCTTTTTTTACGTAATCGTTAATAACCATGCTAATGATCGCAATCACAAATCCAAGAATTAATATTGTCAGTTTCGTAGGAAAAATAAAGTTTGACTGAGTCATTGTTCAAAAAAATTTTGTAAATTTTGTACCACACTACCCTCGGGTTATTTTTGTAATTGGTAGGGGTGACCCTCAGGTCCAACATACTAAAAGTCCTCAGCCCAGGGCCACGAGCCAGGAGAGTGGGTTAAAAGTTCCCTTTTTTAGTTTTTCTCGAATACTTCGAAAACCAAGGACTTAAGAGAAAAAGTCTGCACCAAGGAATTAAAGTAAATTAAATTTCCTACAAAAATTTCATTTCCTTAAAAAATTATGAACACTACTACTTTCTTAGAATTTTTTTCTAATGAACGGTCATTATTTTTTAGATTTCTTGACATTTCTCCACCCCGCATCTTCCTTAGTGTTGCTCCAAGCGAAAATATAAATATAAAATTTTTTGTAGAAAATTTAATTTACTTTAATTCCTTAGTGCAGACTTTTTCACTCAAGTCCTTGGTTTTCGAAATATTCGGGAAAAACTAAAACAGGGGGCCTTTAACCCCTCTCCTGGCTTAAGCTCGCAACCCTGGCCTGGGGACTTTTGGTATGTTGGACCTGAGGGTCACCCCTACCACTTACAAAAATAACCCAGACTACACGATTTATTTCATTTATTTTATGATTTTAGGTCTTCGTTGACTGGACTATACCCAAAATTCTATTAATACTATTCAATATTTTTATTTGTCACAAAAAAAAACGATTTTTGTTTACAATAATTTAGTAACGTTGAGTGTTCAAAAGCCCACAAACCAATTTTAATGGTAAATTTCGCAATATTCTTAAAAAAGAAGATGAATGAAATCGGTAAAGGCGTTCTAAGTTATGGCGTAGCCAAGGGAAAAAGCGATTCATTTTTATATAAGTATATTATGTAGGTTAAATATGTACCTAGATTTTCTTGAGCATTTTTATTATTATGTTAGAAACAATTTTTTTGAAGATAGGGATGCAACATGCAAGTAAAATTATTATAATAAATACTTATTGCTTAAGTGTAAAAATAATCTTAATATAAAATCTTTCAAGTTTTATGGTTTCTATTATTTGTAATAACTTAAATAATTTGATAATACTTTTGATTAGTTTTAAACAAAAACTCGTTTCTATTTCAAAATGCATTAAATTTAGATACACCAAACTAGTTTACCTTGTCTGCTTCTTAATCTGAAATATCCAAATGCTTAAATTTTTGTTTGAAGTTTCCTTTTAATCCTGTGGTATTGTTTAAACTACTACAATAGGTAAAAGTGATTTTTTTTTTTTTCACTTAAAATTTTTACTGATGATATCTTAGATAACAATCACACAAACTTAATTTCTTTCTATCACATTTTAACACAGAAGTTGTAAGAAATACAAAATTATTTTCGTTTTTACAAAACTTATCACTAATTCTGTTAAAATCTCTTAAAAAATATAAATCGAAATATTTCTTTTAGCTAGCTTGGTAAAATTTTTGAAACTTTTCACTGAAAATAAAGTGTTAACACAATTATATAGATAAATCCCACACTGTTATATTGTAATTTTTTTAATTTAACTTTTTTTATTCAGATATTTAATTTAAACTTAAGCAACTGTTTTTTTTTTTTTTCAATTTTTTCAGATTAAATAAGACAACACTAAATAAAAGTTATCAATCCAATAGTTGACGTGCGCCGCAAGAGTCGATTGCCAAGACTGAACAACCAAGACAATAGCCGATCTAATTCTTCCAACTTTGGATTCGAATGAAAATGAAAATAAAAGACGAACCGAACCCCCTCAATGGTGGAGACCGTGTTCATTGTAGGTGGGTGGTCGAAAACTACAATAAAATTCGCTGCTTCTTCGTTTTCTAATCTACTTTTTTCTATATGTATAAATATAGAGATATATTCCATGGTTCACCAAATATGTACGTTTATCATATTATGATGGCAGGATAACAGGCAGCAAAAGATATGTGGAATGAACTCAAACGAGAACCTATCCCGGCCCGGCGGGGTGTCCTTTTTTTCCTATCCAAAGTCTATGTGGAATCAGAAACGTATCTAGTCCTCGATTCGAATCTAACTCCCCCCCTCCAACAGGCTGCCGGACAACATGTAAATGTAAATCAAACATGCAAGGGTTGATATAGAAAATCGCGAATTATGATGGCGCGAGCTGAGGGAATATAAAGTCATCCACGCCCATCTCCTTTGGCCCGATTTTGACACGGAGGGTTTTTTTTTTTTTTCTAAACCTCTGCTAGATTTTTGTATTTCTTTTTATTCGTTCCGTGTGTGACTGTGAAATGTATACGTATGTATATATAAATACTGCTGGACATTAATTTAATGGCTTCGAGAAATATTTTGAATAAAATATTTTCATGGTTAGAATGATGACAGTGGCCCACAGTACGGGTTGACATCTTCTAGAGTTATTTGGTTCGTAGCCCATGACCCTGGTCTTGGTTTGAAGAGCTGTTTGGTTAATTAAATGACAACCCCTCGAAATCTGCGGCGTCCGTTGTATAGAAGTGTTTGATTGAAGAAGAAAACGTACAACTTCTCCGAGCTGAGAATGTATATGTATTTGTATTTCAAGGATTGGTTTTCTGGTACACGTGCTTGTCCTGGTCATCAGGTCCAACCATCAGGCAAACCCCATATAAACTCCAAATAAGGTATAAGGCAATTTAATGACCATACTAAAAGGATCTCACGTGTCGAAGTCATATTGTAGATTTAAGTGAAAGTCCTTTCTCGCCAATATCGTATGTGAGATTGGTAATAAAAGTTCCTTTGTGATTTATTCCATTATACAATTGTGTGACGCTCAATAAATTAGTTGTTATGATCCAATAACGGCAGGCAAAAGAGGGAAAGTAATTTATTTTGTGTGTTTTATTGTGAATAGTTAAAGGTTGAGGATACATTTTGAGGAACAGGAATTTTTTTACTGGCGCAAGAAATCATTTAAATGGAAATAACTGTACGACCAAGTTACAATCATTATATGAAAATATACCTGCTCTAATGCCTTATAAAGTTAAGTATTTAATTTTTATAGATCATGAAGCTTACGTCGTTTTTCATTCTTGTTAGGTCTCTTCTTGAAATTTAGATTCCCTTGGTCTTTTTAATTAGATTTTTGGCTGTTTAAACTATGTCTAAGTATTTTGAAACAGTCGGAAATATGCTTTTGTAATGAAACAAATATTTCAATTCTCAAAGTTTAGACAATAGATTACGTTGTCTAAAGCAAGATAAAAAGACAGATCACTTTAGCAACAATTAGAGAGGTTTTTAAAAAACTTGGAAGGCTGTCTAAAGTTGGACAATGTTTATTAATACGACCACCTGTTTACAAAGATAAAATAGATTTTTTCAGTATAAATAATACTTTTGTAGGTTTTTTGAATTCACCCGTAGGTAAATCATTCGTTAATGATTTGAAAAATGTGTATTTTTGGATTCCATTCTGCTTGTAGAGCTACTTATAACTAATTGGTTGGGTAAAGAGCAAATGTATCCACTGTTAATTGTTACTTTTTGAAATTTCCAGAGCCTCCTCACTTCTAAAAGTACTGGGACTGTTGAGAACAGCTACAGTACTTTGGCTGTTTAAAACTGTGCCAGGAATGTTATAAACATATCGGGCTGTTTAAACCATACCAGGAAGGTTTTTTGAAGGTCTGGAACTCTCAAAAACTTACTACTTAGTCAACTACTGTATCTTGAAATGTCTAAGATCGTTCATTATTTGATATATTTTTAAACAAATTTCATTATCTTGCTTTATTCGAGCAATTAGAAATAATGAAAGTTTCACACCGGGCGCCAGTTAAGAACAAAGGTATTTTCGGAACTTTTAAATAGTGTTTAGTAATAAATAGTGTGCAATTTTATATTTTAACCTACTAAAACTACAAAAACCATCTTTCGTTTTAATGTTTTACCCTGTTCTTGTTCTAAATGGAAAGAGTCTTTTAAAAGAATGCCCTCAATATTTTCGAATAAATCAACTGCACATGACGTATACTACCACCTTGCATTCTGATGCACATTTTGCGTGAGCCATATCATTGTATTCAAACACTTTCACTAGAAACAAAAAGATACAATCAAATTTATGGTCAGTAATAAACTATAGGGGCGACCTTAAACCTCTACATCGTTGTCGTGATGCAATAAACGATTCACCATCAGCCAAAACTATCACACTAAGATAAAATATAGAACAAGTCCTCTTGTCCATATTTTAAGTCAAAGTTGGAAATTCCTTTAAAGCTATATGGGGGCTGCCCTTATTTCTGTACATTCTCTATGTCCGATCGAAATACGCAAAACATGCAAATGACAGCCACCCTGCTTTGGCACAATACCACTCCCCAGATAAATTATCCTTGCAACTTTAAGCTGCACAACATTTGTTATACGAAAAGAGTTATGGAATGAATAATGTGGTCAAGTCGAGAGCTGACGATTCAGAGGTTATAATAGTCTGCAACGTAAAAGGCCTTTGTCAATTTCTGCGAATTTCCTTACTCATACTGATACGAGGGTTATTTTTTACACTCGATTATGTCCTTTGTCGTTTGACTCAAAAGCTTTTTTATTTGGAAATTGGGTGCGTGGCAAACTTGGAAGCTTTTTGTTTTTGTTTGAGTTTTTTTTTTTTTTACTCCGTACAAGTATTTATAAGCAGTTATTCACTGAATTGGGTGCTTGAAGAAGATAAAATCAGAAATTTAAGAGTCATGTGGTTTGATTTGATATGGTGATGTCAGAAACTATCAAGACTTTGTTACAGAAAGAAAAATAAATGAAAACAAGACTGTACTTCTGGTCTGAGCAAACAATCACGCTCAACAGACGATGTTGTTTACTGTGCAATGCAATAAGACCCGCGGAAATAAAACCCGTGGGTCTTATTTCTCAAATTAAACCCGCAGGCTTTTAATTTCTTTTTTGAAATGGAAACAAAAGCTGTTGGTTTTAATTCCTTTTTTTTCTGAAATTTAATAAATTTGTGCGAATATTTTAATTTCTCAATTCTAAATCTTTGTGTAAATTTTTGTATTATTCCGTATTTTTTCTTGGACTATAGGCTTGCAATACAGGTGCCGGTGCCTAAGCACAAGCAGGTACCTATGTCTACAGTTTTTTTTTTTTTTTACAACAGTACCGTTTGGAAGATCCTTCGCTATAAAGCCTAACCAATGATGTGTATTGTTGTCCAAAAAAGTTTAGACGTAGTAGACGTAGGGGCCTGCCTGGCGACTGAAGCATATCATAAGGACCACTTTTTCAGTATTGGAGTTGATCCTGAGTTAAACTAGATTTTGTTTATCCTTTCATACTACGTTTCCATGTGGTATTTAAGCGAGCTTGAAGCTCACTTAGACCCTTTGTATACCTGTATCGAGTTGAAAAGAGCTTAAACCGACTCGATTCCACTTCACGAGCGGAGTCGAGGCGAAATTTGTGCTAAAAAACCTGGGTTGAGGAGTTAACTTGAGAAACACCATTATGTCATCTCGACACCATTTCAATTCAACTCAATATCGAGCTCTCAAATCTGTGAACGAAAAACCTGGGTCGAAAATCCGACACAAATTCAACTCGAGCTCTCGGTCCTGAATATAAACGTAGTAATAGTGTAAGTTGTACAATTGTGGTTCAAATATAATAATTGTCCGACTAGCCCTAAATAGATTTTACCGCAATCTTTCCATTTATCAATTTATCCAGAGTTTACTCACTAAATTTGCTAGGTAAACTCGAATTGAGTTAATTATCTGAAAAAACATGTTAATTTAACTGAGGTTTAAACTCTGAAGCTAGGTTGATCCCTAAAAAACTGAGCAGACTGAGCCTAAATAAACAAAATTAAGATATATTTTCTTATTAATTTTTAAATAGTTTAGCGCGGCCATCAACTCTTGCTTTCTATAAAATTGATTCGTCCGCCGAATTCTTGACAAGATAAGATTTATTTATTTATAAATTTATTTATTTATTTAATTTATTTAATTTATTTAATTATTTCATTTTGCCTGCAACAATTTTAAAAGAAGGTACAATAATTCGACCAAAAAAATATCGTGAGGGGAGGGAGGAAATAATTTCTGTTTCACTAAAAAGTTAAACAGTGTTTAAATGCTCAGTTTTTTTTTTCTAGTGTTCATCAAGGTTCCATACTAGGTCCGCTGCTTTTCTTCGTGTTTGTTGAATTTCTTTCCTTTGATTGTCATGATTAATAGAAGGCTGCCGTGATGGGAATAAATAAAAATTTGGAGCGTACTTTTTCCTGGATTTTCGTTAAAAAGTCGCAAATAAAACCTCACAAATCTAAAGGGGTAAACAAAACATTTCCTAGAATGAAATCAATGTATTCGAGCTTTGAATCTAGCGTTGGTTTTTGTTAGTCATTCCTTCATATAATTAAATTATACTGAACCATTCGTAGATGAAGTAAATACAGCACTATTCTACCAACCAAACATTAGCATGAAACTCTATATTCTGTGTCGGAGGGAAACGATTGTTCCAAATTTCGTAAATGTCGATAGAAATAAAATATTTTGATTCTTTCGAAATTAAAAAAATATTTTAGATTTTCACTCGAAATAATACGCAAGAATTTAAATACATAAATATAAATTTAAGGGCAACATAAATGAAAAATTCCCGTACATTGAGAGCTGCTATCAAATCGTATATAATAGCAGAAAAGGGATTATCAACCTTTGATTATTTCAATAAATAAATTTGATGACAACATGAAGAACTAGTGCCTAGTCACTAACTGTTCTCAACCATTCCTGTGTGCGTTATTGGCAGAAATGTAGGGAACCTACAGTTTATTGCCGAATCCGAGTGGCTAATGTGAGCGACACTTTTCTATGACAAGAGATACTCTTGGAGGTTTTATCAATTCCTCGAAAGAGGCAGTAGCCGTTTTAATTTCTATTAGTTGGACGAGGACGAGACTGGGGATCGAACCTAGACCTCAGCCGTGGCAGTCCATTGCACTAATTATCACGGCTAGCTACTACCTTTATTAGTTTAAACGTATGGGTTATCGTATCAAACGCATATTATTTCGTGGCTCTCATTTATATCTTCTAGCAATGTTAACCTGGTCGATACTATATGTAAACTGCTAATGGCTCGAACTCTTTTTAATCTTTTATTAATTTATTGATGTGTATGTGTAGTTTACTGTAGATAAAAATTCACAGGTGGAAGGTTTCAAGATTTAATAATATTTTAGTTTTAATTCTTTTTTTTTTTCTGACTTTGAAATGCTATGTTGGAATTTAAAGAGTTTTCTTTTCTGACAAAAATAAGGTGAAAAGAACAGAAATCAGATATTAAAGAACAATTTTGAGTTTTTAAATTTCACAAGAAAAAATTAGACAATCAAATTAAAACAATTTTTATTTTTAAATTTACAATATATAATTTTTAAATTTACAATATATTATAATATATAATAAAAAAATATAAATTTATAATTTAAACTTATATGCAACCCGCGAATTCTAGTAAGAAAAATAGAAAGATTTTTTTTTTGGCACAGTGGACTGAGAAATAAAGGAATGGAATGGAAAAAACTTACAAAAAATCAGAAACGGAGCAATAAAACAGTTACCAATTAAGTTACCAATTATAATTTTGTATTTGGCAACAATTTGTGAACTAGTATCCGATTTGTTTTCCTAATCAATTTGATCATTCTTCAATAGTTGGTCCGGTCTGAAGAAAAATGACAAAGAATATCATTTTTCCAAATTTGTATTAAACAAGAATGCAGATTTTTTTTTCAGCGGATAATGTTTTTTGCACCAAATTGCATTTTTTACTCAAATAAATTTGTTTGTTAAGCTTAAATCCGGGTCGACGATATAATCTTTCACTTACCAGGTCAGTTCGTAGGTTATATACTCTGTCACGAAGAGTTGGTCGGGACGTTCTTTTTGACATTTTTAATACACAATGTTAAAGAAAAAACTGTTATAAGTTTTCTAATAAAAACACATATAATTTTAGTGAAATCCGAATATCAACCAAACTTAAAATGCGCAAAAGAATATTAAACTAAGAACGAATTTTTGAAATATGTATATACATATAATTTTTTTCATTTATCACGTATTCAGAAAAATCAATAGCAATTTCTTCGCCCTGGACGAACGCTAAAAAAAAATTATTTTAAATTCAACATTCGAAAATATTTAAACTGTTTAAATATGGTTTGCTTTTTAAAATGTCATAACTTTTAATCACTTTATAGACCAAAAACTCAAAGAAAAAAATTCCGCACTTTGTATATTAAATAACCGCAACGAAAGTGAGTAACAAAATGAAAAGGAAAATGGTTTTTCCTGCAATTGCACACAATTATTATTTTTTTTTCCGTCTCCATTCGTTTTCCTTATAACCACTTAGCAGTTGCTCCCCCGCACTAAGATTACACCTATCTAATTCCAATAACAGTAAATGAGTATAAGCTGTTGCTTATTTACTTTAGAACACAACAACACCATAAAGCACCCACCTCGCCGAGCCAAACTGGTTGCTCTTGGAATTCCACGCAACCACCTGATGAGTGCCTGGGCTTCGATATGTCCAATCGAAGAATTCCAGTTTTCTTCCGGTTGCGACGAACATCGCGGTCATCCCCACCAATACCAGCGCCATTAACATTCGATGTACTTTTGCCATCGTCCTTTTCCTCTTCAATACTACTAACACCACTAGTTGATTGCTTGTTCATGACGATGGCTATGAATTGAAACACATTCAACCTTCCCCCCGTCCTGTAGGGTTTCGTTTGTTTTGCAAAAGGCTGTTTTTTTTTTTTTTATCTATAAGACTTTAAAGGACTTTTTTGTTGAGAGGATTTTTTTTGCTGATGTCCTTTTAAGGGACTTGAATTTTTAAAATTCTTTCGAAGACCGCTTTTTAGAGACGAACTTGTTGCGTTATCGTCCGCTACTATTCTAGGAATGGCACGTCTTATTTTCACAAAACGTTCAACGAAACTATTAGATCATGTTAACGGGCCAAGTTAAGTCGCTTGGAAGGTATTATGTCCAACACCATTAATATGACGTCCTGTCCCAGTGGTTATATACTTGGGTTGTCAGGTTGGGAAGGTATAAAAATAAAGAAACACATTAACTGACAGGATAGTATGAAGAAGCACATGCACAATGTTTTTCGCTTTTACACTTTTACGTCGCGTCGGTCGGTCAGTCAGAAGGATAATGTTACATTAACAAAAATTAAGAAGCATTTTCACTTCGGCCCAGATAAGGGTAGGCCGCAAAAAGTGTTTGATGAAAAAATTAACACTGATGCTAATGGTTGACGAATTTCTAAAAGGTGTGCCAGGGTGGTAAACAATAGAGGAATATACACATAGTTCATTTAAATCCTGTGTCCTTTTCAGATGATAAAGTGTATAATCCGGGATCTTAGCACTTCAATACTTTATAAAAAAAAAATAAAATAAATATGACATCTAAATGGCTAGAAAATGGTCAGAAAATGGTAAAAGTTAAATTTAAAATTCCGCCCATGAGGTTATAACCAAAAGACCTTGAAAAAAAACAACAATTTTTGACAAGTCATAAAAAACCATATGGCATGGCATAGATATCAATTAATGAAATTTTTTGGCGCAATTTTGACCATTTTTTGACTTTTCAAATAGAAGAGAACATAAATCAGCGAACAACTCACACCATTCCTAATGTGTGTGTAATGTTATAGTCAGCTAGAATGGAGGGAACCTACCGAACTCGATTGGTATTTTTCATAACAAGATGTACCTACTGAAGAATTTTTTACTTTCTCGTGCGATGTATTGTTGTGGTCTTAGGCCCGAGAAATCAACCTTTGACTAAATGTTCACACTATGACAGATTTTGGAAAAAACCCAGGAATTTCAAATCGATACACACTACGCTTTACAGCCTGAACAAAATGGAGACAGAAACGGAACCGGAGCCGCAGCTTGAAAAGCTGTCAAAATATTGAATACACACAAATTCAATGTTGCGAACAAAACGGAACGTAGTCGCATACGTAGCTGCAGCCGCAGACGGAAAAGTTCACCAACTTTTAACATTTCACGTACGGCACACGAGAATCACTCTTGCCAATCGCTGTTTCTTAGGGATAAGATACGAATCGGAGACATTTTGTGATCGGAGAACTACCTCGAAGCAAAATGTCTCAGATTCGTAGGAAAGCGGAGAGAATTCCGCTCCGACCGACGGTTACCTCGATAGGGCCGAATATCAGTCACATACCTACTGATGAGCAGCTTTTTCCAATGCAGCGAAAATAAATTTACACAGGTTCTTATGAGGGCTGACATATTCCAGGCTCTGCATATGTAGCCTTCGCTGCACGATGTCTCTATTTCTAATTTCGCTGCATTGGGAAAAACGCTGCACATCTGTTTTCGGCATAAAACATTAACAATTCATTACATTTATTTTATTTCATTTAAAAGAAATCCATGCTGGTCACCTAATACAGTAAGTTCACTTACAAAACGTGACTTCAAAATGAACCTTGCACCATATGTTAGCCAGCCTATACATAACCTATTAAAAAAGAATATTCTCACGTCAAACACGTAGTGTGGGTGTAAACATAGCATAATGACTGCTCCCACAGGTGCGGACAACGACTTTAAATTTGCGTGTGCTAGCTAACTGTTATAGCTTAGTTAGGTATATGAAAAAAATCATTAGACTAAACTGCGAATATAGTGCACAAGCATATTACCCTTGTTGTATCTTTACTAAGAATTCACTACATTGCTTTTAATTAATGTCTTTCACTCTACCCCATGGTCAATTTCCTTATCCAAGTTCCTTGTATCTATTTTTTTTTTTTCAAATTCAGCCTTTCCATTGTTACTGCCGCAATTGTTCTTTGTAGGTCGTGGTTTGAATGAATTTATAAGATATGGGTTGGTGATAAAGCCGATTTAGCGAAGAAAAACTGCACAAGCATAATGTTGATCAGGATTAGGGCAGTGTTTGTCCGCATACATATGTGATGTAAGGATGGGCCCAGAATTATTAGGAAATATAGGTCAAGTTTTTTTTTGGATTTATTTTGTTTATGTACGTACAAACAAAGTAAAGAGGGTTGTTGTATGAAAAAAAAAAACATACATATATGTCACCGAGTAAAATATAGGGTAGGGCCATGGAAAAATATCGAAACCATATACATTATGTGGTGTGCCATATTTTTCATGCTATCCAGTGTCCTATAGTCATATTGCATGTTGGTTAAAAAAATGGCTATATAACACATAATATAATTTTTGTGCGAGATTTATTTTTGCTATACCTACATAATAGTAAAATAGTGAAAGAAAAAAGAAAGCTTTATAGACCTTCACTGATTTTCTTGTCATTTCAAGGACATGAACAGACCATTAACCATGTGTAATCAGCAATCAATCGAACCCATTTTTCATAACAGAACCTTATTTTTAATTTGAGAAGAGTTTATAACATAGACCCACTCAGTTTTATTATGAGTAGGTATGTGGCTAGAACTTTTTTAACTTTCGATCTTTAATCAAATTAAATACTAGCAATAGAAACTCTCTTAGTAAAATTAAATTATGACCAGGCTGTCATTTTAAAAACAACTATAATAGTCCGGATTACGAAGACCTAAAATCATGAAATAAATGCAAAAATCCATTTTTGAATTCTGTCATTTTCTTAGAAAATTATTTCTAAAAAAATCCTTGCCCCCTCCTGTCTAAAGCTAGCGGCCTTCGACTGGCGACTTTCATTATGTTAAACGTTGAAAAAGTGACGGTTTGTATAGAACTAAGAGAAATATTTTTCTAAGAAAGTAGTTGTGTTCAAAGTTTTCAATTTTCTAATAAGCTGAAAGAGTTACATCCCTCTTGTTTTAAGCGTTCGACTAAAAATTAAGTACTTTGTCATGAAAAAAAAATTGAAAAAAAAAGCATTGTAATTGTTTTTTTTTTTTTTCTAATTTTAAATTCAAAATTAATTTTTTCGAAAAACTTGTAACAGAAAAAACTTGTCTTAGCAACAAAATAAATTAATAAGTCTTTGGACTTTCAAGTATTTTACTGTAGGTACTTTACAAACGGGGGGATATAGACTCCCTTTCCCAGACGATTTTTTTCTACAAACTTTCCCCCTTATATGCTTAGTTTTAAAATATATTCGAAAAAAACTAAAAAAGAGGATTTTTACCCCCTTTCCTACTTAAGCTCGCGGTCCTGAGCTGAAAATTTTTAGTATGTTGGACCTGAGGGTCACCGCTACCACTTAAAAAAATAACCCAAACTACATGATTTCTTGCATTTACTTTTCCTTCGTTTACTGGACTATAATCATTTCCTGAAAAAGTGTGAAATTTGTAAATTCAAAAGTTTTCAACTAAAATTCTGCTTCTATACGAAACAGTACGTTCTTCCGATAGTAAGTCTTCGACAAAGATATGTCTTTTCATTTCCTTGATTACTGGACATAGTTGACCTCTCAATCTTCCATGTATAATGTAGTTAGGTTTGTTCGTTGAACTTTACCCAGGGCTGACCCAGGTTTTCTTGACAAGCCCAAGAGTTTTCAAAAAAACCTGGGTTTTTCGATTCTCAAAAAACACTTCAGTGCTCTGAATTGTGTTGTTGACATTTTAAGCGAGAAAGAATTTCTGTACTCGAATAATTAAAACTTAAAATACGATTGAAAAATGAATAAAAACATACATTAAACGTTTCCGTTTTCTTTTCCAATTTAATTTTATTCAATTAGTGCACTATTTTATCTAATTTCCATTAAACAATCACGAATCTTCAACAAAACAAATACTTTACAATGTATGTCACTTGCCAGTTTATTCGTTACCTCAACTCGACCCAGCAAAAAACCTAGATCTACTTCAGGGCTATAGTTCAGGGCAACCCCAGGTTTCAAAAAACAGAGAATTTGATTGTTAGGGTGAGTTCAGGGTTTTCAAAAAACGCTTTGGGGCGACCCCAGGGCGACTTCAGGGCTCAACGAACAAACCTATTGAGTTCAAATTCTATACATACCAACTTCTTTAGATCAGATCTGCTATGGATTGCTTATAGAGTTACTTTTTTGGAAGTCTATGTAATGATGCTTACATGACAGATACCTGTTTTAAACAAGACCATTGATAGGGGCATTTGATGTGAAAACGGAGAAATTTTTCAAATGTTTCATATTTATTATAACTTCCCATACTTAAGCTGCAAAAGAAATTTTCTTCCGACACCAGATTCATGTGTCACGGGAATGTGCACTATGCCTGTTAGTGAAGACTTCCTTCCTGGCTTGGCTACGTTTATTGCAGTGTTTGCTTTCTTTAATTTTTCGGTGTAATTTTTTGTCCAGTAAAGCTCTTGGTGAAGTAAAACTCGTCTATATTTCTAATTTGTTACAACTTTGACTTTTCATTATTAATCTCCCTTTGACTAACTTATGACCCAACGAAGTCATAAATAGGCCAATTCCAACCGCCTGTTGGAAAACCAAGCCATACACTTATAAATATACATAATGTATGTGTTTTATTATTATTTTTTTTTTTTTTGTTCGTGATGCTTTTTTAGGCTATTTTAATCAAAAATGTTAAAGACGGTAACTATGGTATGAGACTGAAATTCTATACTTTTGAAAGTAATTTTTGCTTGCATACCAAAACGAAAAATGTACCTATTCTTATTTTATTTTGAAAGTGTGTTAATATTTTTGACTTAGGTTATTCCTGTGGTGCACGTGTTCGAAATCAGTATGAACAACCAAGACAAATGGACGCCCATCACCAGCACATCACAGTGGTTTTTGTATTTTTTGTTTCGTTCATTAACGCCCTTATCTCATTTCAAAATGATATCCATTAATCAAAGAATTCAAAGGGTAGGATAAGTTTTTTGCTTCTCGTTTTCCTCGAATATATGTAACTGTCGTTTTTACTTTTAATGAAATTTTGTCAAAGGCACTTCTGAATTTTATGTTGATATAATTTTGTACAAACACGAGGTAAAATTTTAATCAGCTGACAGTGATGTAGACAAATATATTGTTCTTGCAAAAAGAGAAAAACAGGTCAAAAAAGTCTTTAAATGCGGGACACAAAGAGAGGTCTTGAAAATGAATTTAAAAATAAAAAAAAAACCGTTAGGCCAGTTGGCAAATGTTTTTTATGGTTAAAATATGCTGGCGAAATCTTATGATTAGAATTTATTATGTAGGTTAGGTGGGTTACACCTTAGCATTCAAAAACATTGAGTTTAAAAAAACAAATCATCGAACCTACACAAAAATCAAAAGAGTTTTTACGAGAGAAATTTAATTGTCTTTCTTTTTTGCATTGTACAGAGGTATTTAAAATGTTTTTTCGTTGAAATAATAAGTCAAGACTTAGAGAGATGAGAAGGTTATTTTTTTCAATTTTAATCTTTGAATTCCCCAAGGGCTTCTATTCCATAATTTGAATAAACTGAAATATGAAATTCAAAAATATCAAAATGGACCGTCACAAAAAAAATATAATATTTTAAAAGATACCTTAAAATATTGGATGTACAAAGTCGCAAGATTCTTGAGTCCTTTATTTCCAAATCGAATTCTCTGCTTTTTTAAAAGACATTTTAATTACTAAGTTAATTTAAATATCAATATTACTTTTCAAGTATTGAATTAGTATTAATGTATTTATATTACACTCAAACTAACCCTTCGAAGGACACAATTATTCATCACCTGCCTAAAACAGGTTGCAGAGGCTAAGGATGTTTGTTGATTTCATCTTCTTCACAGGAATTCAATTTAAGTTCTTGGAAATAAATCTTCGGAGGAAACAAAACAACGCTTCGATATGACTACGACTATGACTACGGCTACCTCCACTACGCGACGGTAAAGATGGAAATGGCACTGGCACACTATTAAAGGTAAATTTTGTAATTAATTCCCAGTTTCTTCCTCCCATCATTTGAATAAAAGTCGAAAGTTAAATTGAAATAACTTAAGCCTCGAAGGGAAGAAAGTAATTAAATTTGAATCCCTCTTAGTTTATATTGGATGATTCAGGAACTCTGAGCGAGCTACACGGACCCCGCATCATATTAAGAACGTGACGTTGTACAAGATACAGCTCTAAATTCCCTTCCATTCCGAAATCCAACAATCATCATCAGTAATGTCTGAAAATTATTTACTTTGAAATGCCATGCTGCTACGAATGGCATTATTCACACTAACTTGTAAAATACTTCGTGGGAATATCCTTGCAAAATCCGTTTTCAAGTCAATTTTCTTTTTTTTTTTTGACAAAGAAAGTGTTATTAAGAGCAATACTTTTAGCTCTTAACGGCCATTTTGGTGGGGGTGATTAAAACCAGAACAGGACTCAGGACAGTGAATAAACAAAAAATCGATAAAGTCTGTGAGTTTAATTTGTGTTTTATTTTTTGTTTTTATATTTTTTTTTTTTTTTCAAAATGACGCCAGTCATTTCCAGTTGTTTGGAAGTTACATCAAACATTTTTACTAATTGAAATTTGTAAGCTCATTATACTTACTTCTAGGAATACAAACAGGAGGTATTTAAGTTATTTGACATTGTAA
Organism: Epistrophella euchroma; assembly: GCA_947049315.1. Lineage (NCBI taxonomy): Eukaryota > Metazoa > Arthropoda > Insecta > Diptera > Syrphidae > Epistrophella > Epistrophella euchroma. The sequence continues at coordinate 42,045,583 of OX346247.1, read as the reverse complement.
TGCGATAAATTTGTCAGCGTTATTTCGATGGAAAATATTTGACAAGGAATTTATACTTAATAAAAAAAACGTTGCTTTTAGTATTTTGGATCTATACATTTTGTTTGAATGTATGTAATTTAATGGCCCCATTTTAATATGAAATGAAAGAAGTTTTTTGTAAGGCAGTACTAAAATTTTTTTAGAAAACTAAATCTACAAGAACTTTCTCTGCGCGCTCTTCTCACTTGTTTTGGAAAACTATGTTCTACTCTATGTAGTCTCGAGAAAAGTGACCTGAATCTAAATTTTTGGTATATACATCACTTTTTGATAACTTCTATATATAAGAAAAGTGTGCTAAATCCAAAAATGCCGAGTATACCTCCGGGAACCTTGAACGTTTTCTGATATGGCGTCATCAATGAAGGACCTCTGATAAAAAGGTGGCAATGGCAATTGGTTTACATTAATAAAAAGTCGGACAAACAATAGTTTAACTATTAGAAATACAGATCATATGAGTTTCCAAATTAAAAAAATTATTACAATTTTTTGGGGGCAGGAATACTGCGTGAAAAAAGAGATAATTATACTGACTCAACTTCATGGAACTTTGTCCAGTGGGGTATCATTTCCCTGTATTTTTTGATGCTGATTTCAATTAAATAATTTAATTTTCAATTATATCACTTTTTACAAAAGCTCAAAAAACGACGTGAAGTGGCGCGGGATTTATTTATTTTTTGTTTTATAAAAGGAGCTAGCTATACATTTAAATATTCAGCCTTATTGTAAGTTTCACCCGAACAAAATTTCACCTTAAAATTTTCTATTCGGCCGGAATTTTAAAAGCTATTGTGAGTTTAACCCGATTGAAATTTACGTTTTTCGCCTTATTGCTCTTTCGTTCGCCTACTAAAATTAGGTGAAAATTTAAACTGTCAATCGTTTTATATTCTGCGCGAAATGAATGCTCACAATAAGATGAATTTTTGGAACGTGAAATATTTTTCGGGTGAAACCCACAATATAGGCGAAAAAAATTTCCGGGTGGAATGTTGTTCGGGTGAAACTCACAATAAGGCTGATTATATTTCCGTGTGGAGTACACTAGTCAAAAAAAATTAAGGGAACAAAAAAAAGTAATTTTTTTAGTGTTTTTTGAAGAGCTGTATCTCTGTGGAAAGTGATCGTATTTAGATGACACAAGAAGCATTCTTAAGGTTTATGTTTTTTGTGTTGAGAAATTTTATAAAATGATTTTTTTAACGTACCGTTATTCCACATTAAAAAAAAAATAGCACGAGTAATTATTTTTATTTTTTTTTTAACTTTTATTTACGAAAAAAGAAATTGATTCTGTCTTCATATTTCTTCGAAAAAACTGATTATTACTATGGAGTAACTTACCACAACAAATTGACATTTCCGTCTTTCAACCCATATAGTTAAAGCCGTGGTTTTAGAAAAAGGTACATTTTAGGATGACTCTGGTTCCGAGAATTATGTTTTATTAATTTAAAAAAAACGTACTTCAAATAAGTTATATTTAATAAAAAAAAAAATAAGTAAACCTAACTAAGCGATTTGGAGTAAATGAGTATTTCTTTTAATATTTGACTGTCATAAACCTTTCTGCGAATTTCTATAATTCTGAAGTCAGAAAATTTGTTACAAACTCTTGGTCTAGTCATATCAATAAACCGATAAACTTATATAGACTACACCGCATTTTACAGAATTTTGAGTCTTTGATCACAGAAAGATTTATGGGTATAAGTTGAAAAAAAAAACAGTTTTCCACAGCTGTTTACTCTACCTATTAGCTCCTTACTTTGAGTTTATGTTTAATAAATGAGACTTAAGCATCCGAACCGGAGTGTAAGACTGAATTTTTTGTATTTGATGGTCACAGATCCGTCTGTGAACAAAGTTTCATAGATATAATATTCAATCGCTTGCTCTCTATTTCTATTAAGCCGGATCCACACTTATCAAGCGTGCTGTCTTAGACATTGACATTTTTTATTTTTTCTGTTTTCAAGAGCATTGTTTTTTCTATCCAGCACACGTGGTATGGCGCAATCGTAACAAAATATAGATTCCGACACAACACACAACTCCACAAAACATCTCGCGAAACAAATATGAAATATATTGGAGCGATAGCGACGCACGGCTCCACAACATACCACATGAGTTAGATATGGTTCTGGCTTTAGGTACTTTAGAAGGCGCTTACAGTTCAGAAACTGACCCCAAGTTTAACCAATAATGAAGGACTGAAGGAAAGTTTTTTCACATCAGTTGGTTAAATCTGTATCATGACTTTCACAAGTTCTAATCTAATAACGCTTATGAATGATTTAACAACTCACATTATAGATTCCATTGATAAACAGTTTGGCTAATACGCCCCCGGCCGTAGCAATGGAACATTGGGGTCAATACCAATGCCGTACCTTAAACCATTAACAATCGTTGATTGTACGGAATATAGTTAAAAAAGGATTTTAGAAAAATTTTAAATTCCGCCCTACCTATTATCACGGCTGCATTATATTAAATTCAACTCTAGCTACGGCCCTGAATACACCTATTCGATAACAGTGATGTCAAATTAGCCCTGAAAATGCCACTATACTAAAACTATTGTTTGTTAAACAAAAAAAAAATATAGCTGCAAAATTATATTATGAAGGTTGTATTTTATTCATTTAAACTATCAAAAAAACAAAAAAAAATTACCACTTTGTGTACAAAATGTTCATTTAATTTATATTGTTAAATAATTACATAAACTATAATTTAATTATTCTAATTACATTTATTGTATTTTCTTTCTCTCTCTTTCGAATTCAAAATGATTCAGTCTCAGTTAATTAGCAATATGGAATGAATGATAAAATGAAACTAAAATTAAATTACAAATAAGTTTTTCATTTCTTTGAAATTATTATTTAAAATATGTGTAATATAAAATTAAAAATGCAATATACTAACTATATAGCGTTCAATAATACATTTTTTTTTTTATTTAAAAGCTATTTATTTTTCTTAACAAAAACAAAAATAAAAATAAGAGAGTTTTACATGCAATATATTTTTACATTTGAACCCATGCAATTGTTTATTCTAATTTAATAATCTAAATTTGAGACATTTTAAAGTTCGTATATATGTATGTAGAAAAATAAGCACTACTTACTTCGATAAACATTAAGTATGAATGTATTTTTTGTTTGTGATTTTTGTTTCCCTACTCAATTAGACCTATATTTTAAGTCCACTTTTTTCTCTATGAAAAAAGGGGGGATACAAATAATGAATAAAACATGACACATTTAATAGAAAATCTTTTAACAGATTCTTTTTTCATTCCATATCAAGGGTGTCCTTTAAGCAAACACTTTATTTCTTTTTTATGCTCACACACAATGTTTCTTAACAAAATTGAAAAACTTAAAAAAAAAATATTGGAAGACGAAAGATTAATTTCGAATCCAAACCTCTCTATGCTAAGCTTCAACTTCAAAGAAGCTAAAAGTAAAATATTTAATTTTGTATCCTTTTCATGATATATATATTTATTTTATTTCGTACTCTAATCATGCATAATAATTTGTTGCATTATTTGACATGGATTCTCCATTTAATACTGAAGGAATGAAACCCTGTCTGCTCCTTGAAGTGCGTTATCTAAGTGTTAACGGTTAATTAAGAATGTGCTTGTAAATTAAATTATGTAGATTCGTTGTGACTAAAATGTTGTCACTTTGCCCAACCGCATTCCCAGTAGTTTCCGACGTTTTTTCGCGCTCATTTTCGTCCAAATGCTACTGCTTCCCTCAACCAAAAGGAATTCATCGCATAAATCATATTCGGGTTCTTTGGCACTATTATGATCGTCTTGGTATTTTTCAGAGCGTGAGTCACCCGAAACGAATCCACTCTCTGGCCGAGATAATGATGCTGTATGCCAAGGAAGTTGTTGAAACCAACGTGCTACTTTGGCTGTCGACGAGAGCTGTAGGAATAAATTTAAAAACAAAAACAATTAAAAATGTTTGCTATAAGCGAAATATTTTGTAAGCAATTAACACTTTGAAAACCAAGTTGAAAGATAAAAAAAATTCAAATCTTATAAAATGATATAAGATTTAAGATTAAAGACAAAGAAGGACTTATAAATATTATGATGAATTTTTATTATGAAGTGATTTTAATTTTTGAAATACATAAATTAGTCTTTAAATTATTCCTCTATAAGACAAAGTTTAGTTTAAATGGATCCAGCAAAATCGCTGTTTTTAAGTAGGGAGGAGTTTTGCCCTTTGGTCACCTTTTCATAATTTTGTTGTAACTTTTTACTTTGTTTTGAATTAACTTTTTAGTTAAGGGCATTTTTCTTTTAAGAAAAATAATTTATGCTGAACAAAATTATTTTATGACAAGTGACAGTTGTGCAAAAAAGAAACCATACACTATATTCAAAATGTAATAAAATCACACATGAAGCGGGTTATACACATCAGACTGTGCGGTTGTGACCAAACACTTTGAGGTGTGTGGGTTGTTTTCTGCTCCGATTTCTGATCTGAGTCGGTTTCGTCATACCGCCCATCTCCAAAGCGTAGTGTACATCTCGTAGACGTAGATAGCAGCAAATTTTTTGCGTAAAACCAAAACTAAACGATATTAAAGCTAATACGCACGGTGCCGTGAAATAAATCCCTAATAAAATAACCTCTCTCAAAACAAAGAAATAACACCACAAAATGAGTACATATGTAGTTGGGGTTTATAATATTAAAAAAGTTACATATAAATAGGGATTCATTTAATCGTAAAGGATTTTTTTAATTATTCGGGGATTTTATGATGTAATAATTCCTCAGATCTCACTATGAAATACATAGATCCCCAAATTTGGGGTCTTATTTCAGCAAAATAATTGTCAAAGCAACTTAGGTCTCCCATGTTGGTCACTTAAGTGCCACTTTCCCAGATAAAAAAAACTGAGGCTAGTGGCACTGGAACATCAGTTTGACAGTCAAAGTAAGTGGCACTTAAGTGACCAACATGGGAGACGGTCACTTAAGTGCCACTTCCCCAGATACAAAACTGAGCCTATAGTGGCACTGGAACATCAGTTTGACAGTCAAAGTAAGTGACACTTAAGTGGAAGACGGTCAGTATATTGAATACAAAAATGAGCCTTAGATCTTAAACTTAAGACCCACTTATTTCGGTAAGTAGGTATGCACTGTGACACTTGCCCGTAATTATTTTCTTATCAATTTTTAGTCAAATACTAAAAACCAGATATTCTAGTTCTGGGGAAAATAGAAAATTTAAAAATAAAATCTTAAATTTGACTTCAAGTCTCTTATATTGGTACGGAATAAGTAGCACTTAAGTGACCGTCACGTCAGCCGTCACCTATGTTGGCCACTTAAGTGCCATTTACTTTGATTGTTAAACTAATGGTCCTATGCCACTAATTCGGGTTAGTGTGACCTGAGATATTTAAACTTTATTTCCCATATTGACCACTTAAGTGCCAATTTCTTCGACTATATGAAACTCGTCCTTAGAACAGAGATTTCTATTTTTAATTTTACCAAAAACAAGAAGATATTTAAGCGGCCCATACAGACAACACTTGTGCATACACTTGTGTCGGTGGATTTAAATGTGTGTTGAAGTATGGGCAAAGCATTTTTAATTTCATGTGTATGTGTGTGTATATGGGCCGCTTTATTAGGTAACAATCTGGGCTGTGGGATCTTAGCACCTCATAATTTGGAATTTTCGCAAAAAAAAAGTATGTCATCTTAAAGGTCAATAATTGGTCAAAAAAAGTTAGCTAGTTTCAGAAATTGGTCAGTCTTAGATTCGAAAAAAGTATGCTGCATCCGAAAAGCTAGCTATTTTGCTTTTTTCCAAACCCTCAGAAAACGAAACTATCTACAACATAATGTACATATCTATAATTTTCGTAAAAATATTATTATTTTTATAATTGTGTATTTTCATTCTATTTTTATTTCTTCTTAATAAAAACTAACCAAAAGTTGGTATTGACACCATCAAGAAGCCGCCTGAAAAAAAAATTAAGAACAAATTCCACGGCGATACGCATTGAAACACATTACACATTTAAAATTAATTTATCATTTAAAATTTTAATATTCAACATAAAATATAACAAATATTTTGATTTAATTCATTTAGATTTATGAATATGTTTTTTTCTTATACCTAACTCTAAAAGTCACTTGTTTTTGTTTGTGAGTAATTACAATTTTTGCGCGCTACTTGTGACTTTTTAAATACAATAATTATTTAATAACTTAATATTTAATGTAATTGAACTTTAATAAAAAAAAAAAAAATAATTCGATATCATTCCAGGTAAATAATAAGACGCGTTCATTTGTTTCTTTTTTTTTTTAATTTATATATTCTTTTTTTTTTTTATGTACAAATTCAATTTTTTAAATAAAAAAAAATAAATTTTCCTTAAAAATGTTGAGCGCTTCTTTTTTTTTAACTTTGGCTTAATTCATGTCAATGCAGTCGGCAAAAAACCTTAAGATTAATACTAAAACTACTAAAGGATATGGGGTGCAATTATAGGTAGGTACAATTGTTTTTTTAATAAACCTATACACGTAATCATGGCACGCTGAATTCAGTAAAATAGTGGTAGGTAAAAGGGGCGTTTCTTAATCACTTTTTCGAGTGTTATAGAACCGTTGATATAGAAATACAATAATTGTTTTGTTAATACTGTCAGAGAATTCAGTGAATTTTCAACACAAACCCCTTTGAGAATATCAATCGCTATATGTTTTTTTTTTTTTTAATAATACTTAAATAAATAATTTAATCAACGTTCTATTTGGTAGTGTGCCGCGCCCAAGCCGTCCTTTGAACTTGACTCATCATTTGGCTTCGATTTGGTACTTTTTCACTTGTGCTTCGGGTAATAAAACTTGGAGTCGCTGAGAGTTTCCGTTGATTCGTGACATTGCCCGATTCATCGGTGACTTTTAGCATCACTGTATTAAACCGTTGTTCGTTCGTTATTCTGTTCGGCGATGAAGAGGTTGAGGCCTCGGCTGATGATCGACTGCTCTCAATATTACCATTCCCACTACAACTAGCTCCGGTCAAGTTGCCATTGGAAGCCCCTCCCGATTTTAGAAAGTTGTGATTCTCTTCCAGTCTATTTAGGTTCTTGTCTATGCTAATACCCAGATCGTCATTTATCGGGCTATTTGAGTAGGAATTTCGGTTCATAGTTCCCATTGGAGATGGAGTTAGATTGCCCAGGGAACTAGGGGTGCTTAAAAAATTAAAGGGACTATTGTTATTCGGACTGCAGGACATAGGGTTGACATAGAAGAACGAATTGTGCGGCGAATTACTGTTGCCTATGGCCCCTGCTCCATTTAGGTTTCCCGGATTGTTGCCATTGTTACCAGGGCCGAGATTTAAGGTCTGCAGGCGATTCAGGAGTTCTTGGTTCATTTGAAATAGCTCTTTCGAGAGCATATCTTGGTTCCCCTGAGCCGATATGTTTGTAAACTGGTTGCTTAGACTCTGAAGTGCATTCATTGGTGGTATTGGACTGCCAGATGGCTGTGACACTGGAGGACTGCTCAGGTGTAAGGAAGACTGATGAAGCTGTTGTTGCTGCGGTGATGGCGTCAGTTGTTGTTGTTGTTGCTGCTGTTGCTGCTGATGTTGTTGCTGCTGCTGTTGTTGTTGTTGCTGTAAAGTGGCACTGATATTTTGAAAATTCTGCAGATTCTGACTTTGCTGATTGAGCCCACTCAGCTGATGGCTCAGCGTTGTCAGCTGCTGGTTAATTGATCCCAAACTGTTTATCTGCTGATTAATGGTTGCCAAGTTATTGTTATTCGATGATGCCAAAACTGCTTTTCTCAACGCTACAGATAAATCAGCGGGCTCTTGAAAAAGCATTTGTAGCTGTGACTGAAATATAAATATTTGAAAATTCTTGATGAAGACTGGAACTTTTTGTCAAAATGAAAACAAACCAAAACAACTTTCAGGCGAACTCATAGATAAAAAAAAAAAGAAGTAAGCACTTAAAAAGTAACAACAGAGCACTCTTAGCATGCAAGCACTTAATAAATTTAATAAAAATCAAAAACACAATTGAATTCACTGGGCTATAAAAACGAAATCAAAACAAACACGAAAGAAATTTGTTATAAAATTGCAGGCTGTATTTGGTTGCAATTGCACGCTAGATATAAGAAGATACAAATAAACAGGGTGTCCCAGAAAAAATAAAAGTCTCAAAAAACATAACGCAACGTTAAAAAACTTTCTTGTGTAAATTGTTTTTTATGCAATTTTCGATAGACTACAAAATGCCAAATTATAGCTCAAATTTTGAAGCAATATACAAGTTTTATTTTGGAATAGAAAACAAAATTATTATTATTAAAAATTCATTCTCTAAGGGCCACTTGCACAGAAGTTTTTTTTGACAGCAGTAAATCCTGATTTATAAAAATTTAAATTTTTAAATCAAATCATGTTGTAGCAAAATATTTTTTTTTTCTATCTAAGGGCCACTTGCACAAAAGTTTTCTGACTGCAGTAACCCATGGTTTATAAGTTTCCTTCAAATCACGTTTTGGCAAAATATTTAATCTCTATTTAAGTTTAAAAAGTTATCTTCTCCTCGTTCTCTGGATAAATTATTTAAACTATGAATAGATCCGACGTCAAATTTTAGAATTTCTTACGAGAAAGCAGGTCAAAGCGTTAGAATTTTTACGTTCGTGCAATTAAAAAACGAGAAGTTTTTATTTAAACTGGGATAGTTATTCTCAGTTTTATAAATTTATCCGGTTGTTTTGTGCAAGTGGCCCTCAATTTATAAATCGAGATATTTTACATACATCGATTAATTTTTGGCGGAAATGTTAAATTAGTCATCAAATAACTTGAATTATGCAATTTAAAAACCCCGAAAATAGTAGCAGTAGTTTTTATTAATTTTTCTTATTTTCATTTGGACACACCCTACTCTAAGCTACAACAAGTAGCAAAGCAATAATTAAAACAACAACATCAAAGGACAAAAACAACAGCAACAAATTAAAGTAAAATCCACATGCTGGGCAATTTATATTTTGCTTACCTGGGGTGCTAGTGCTATATTGGCCGATGTTAGGCCAGTGGTGGCTTGTGGATCCGTATACGCCCCCAATGATGCCAGGTGCTCTAGTAATTCTCTATTTTGCTGGAGCAATTGTTGGGTACGAGCCTGCAATGTACATGATAAAATTGAATTAAATTTTGATATGCCTGGCAGGCACTTATATCACTGCATTGAGATAGTTTAAGACTCCCTCTCATAAATACATAATACAACTTCACCTGATGCAGTTAACATACCTGAGCTTCGATTCTTGCATTCGTTTCGGATATCAACTGCTCTCGGACGAGCATCAATTGTGCCAGGGCTTGCCGAGTTTGCATTGCTTGTTGTTCTAATTGATCCTTGAGTTTGTTGATTTCCCTGCTGGGCGATATGGGCGATGATGGCGATTTCTCCTCGTCAGTCTATTAAAACAATATGAAAAAAAAAACAATAAATAAACAAGTTAAAATAAATTGAATAGCAAAATAATATGAAATCGAACACAATTGAGTTGAATAAATGATTGAATAATTGTGTTTGCCAATAAATTTCATAATTTTGATTAAATTAAATCGAAAACAAATAAATTGGTTAAGTTGGCATATTAATAGCCAGATTGAATGAGAAAGTTTTGTTTTTAACTGTATATTGTGAGTTAGTTAGAGAAAAGTCAAAGTTTAGGGGGGAAAATTATTCGATATTTTTGAATTAAAATGTTAATTGAGAGCAAGGGGCTTGATTTTGTCGATGGTGCTTGATTTGCAATCATAACTTTTGCAACTAATATAAAAATTGATTAAGAACCAAAATATACTTTGAACAGAAGTTGAAAAACTTCATTTAATTTCAAATTATATAATAGGATGGGATTAGGAATTGTATCGAGGTGACAACAATCATTAAAATTTCATAAAAGCATTTGGGACCGAAAATAATTTAAGGCGAAGGATTTGAAAATATTTTCTTTTTTTTTTTGTGAAGATTTAAAGTGAAAACAATTAACGACTAAAGTTTTTCTTATAGTGATTTAGGGCCAATTGCACAAAACGTGGTTAAATATTTAACCCGTGGTTCAGTAATTTTAGCCCGCCGATTTCGGCGGATTAACTTGGGTTCAACGATGATTCAAGGTTTAATTACATGTTATAATAGCCAACGAGATGCTTATAAAGCATCACTGAACCTCAGTTAATCCGCCCATATCGGTGAATTAAAATTCCTGAACCACGGATCAATATTTAAACCACGATTGTACAACTGGCCCTTAGAAAAACTATTTAGGTCATCACATGCGAATTGCTAATTGGGTGAACATCGCGTTAAATTTTATCCGAAGATTAATTTTTGACACAAATGAGCTGAATCTGTATGTGAAAACGTCACAATTTAATTTCGGATAAAAATTAATCGTAATTTTAACCCAATTCGCAAACGACCTTAGGGTGATTTTATTCACTTTTGTTCAACTTGCACATGAATTCGAAGTTGGCCACCTTTTCGATTTGATTTTAAATGCGATGTTAACCGGAAAGTTGCAAATTGCATTTATTCACTACTTTAAATCTTAACTCCGCAATTGAAGTTCTAAAGTTGGCCTACTTGCAGTTACTAAAATATCCTTGTGGGATATTTGTGGCAAATAACACACAATTATGTCGGTTTCAACTTTTGATTTGCATTTTTTAGCGCGAAACAAAAGGAAAATTTCAGATAATTAAATGGGTAACCTAAATTTTGTAAAACATGAAAACATGAAGGGTCTATTTCCCTTTGTTCATGTGGGAGGGGCAATTTAAAAAAAAAAATCATTAAAAACAACGGCAACTTAAAATGTTATGTTCTGCTTTTTTTTTTAAAGCCAGAAGCTCGTCTTTTATTATGTTCTAAATTCAAATTATTTTATGGAACAGTTTATGAAAAATTAATTTTCAAATTCAAAATTTTGAAAAAATTATGAAAAAAATAGTGTTTGAACTAATTATGTTTAAAATTTTATGTTATCAGTACACCAATTTGTAGTCAAACACTGTAGACCGGATGCCAAAAATATGCAACAAGATAACGGGTGGAAGTCGAATTTAAGGAAAACTTACTTTTGTTATTTTCAATTTTCTCAAAAACTAGAAAACATTTTGATATACCTATGGTTTTCAGTGTTTGGTTGAAAAAATTGGTGGGAGGATTGAATACTAAACACAAAAATACTGCTTAATGACGTAAAATTTTGAACAAAATTAGTTTAAACACAATTTTGTTCATTATTTTTTAAAAACTTTGAGTTTGAAAATTAATTTTTCAAAAACGATTTGAATTAAGAACATAATGAAAGAACAGCTTTTTTGGCTTTAAAAAAAAGTAGAGCATGACATTGTAAATGTTGCCTCGCGCTCCCACCTAAACGGAGGGAAATAGACCCCCTCCTATTCGATTTTTTCTTGTCTCGACTCAACCTACATGCTCTAGCTTTTTCTCACACCTTAGGTGAATCAACCTGTATGTCAAGAAGGGTAAATAATTCTGCTTAAACATTGCGGATTTTCTTGAAATTTTCATCAAGCTACATAGTCTGAATACCAGCTTAAAAAACATGAGTTTAGCAAATTGACTAAAAATACGCCTTTTTATCTAAATAATGATTTTTAATTTAATATGACTGGCGCCTTATCCGTTATCCTCATCTTCTAACGAACTGTGCATTTATTTACATTTATAATTATAAAAGATTATTTTGTAAATATTTTTTCTTTATACTTTGGATTTCATTTTCATGAAAACTGCAAGAATTTCGCTACAAAGAAAATTCCATAAAATAAACATAAAAACTACTATCTTCATTCTATACTTTTGAAAGAAAAACAAAAATTTAGCTTTCAAAACGTTTCTAAGAAAAATCAATTGTATTCATAGTTATTCCATTCGATTTTCTTGGTTATTTCCAGAAATTGTTTACTAACAACAACTGACGTCATAAACACATCTTCAAAATGCAATGTTTCCACTCAATCTAATTTCAACAATACTTTGGTTTATCTTAACATTTGCATCAATCATCTAATTTCACAACAATTCAAATACACATCGTTTTTTTTTATTAATTTTTAATTTGTGTTTTTAATTATAAAAAATTAGAAACCTCTAACAAACAAATCGAAAGAAAACAAATCTCAAGCGCCATAAATCTGAGTGAAAAACATTATGTAAATTGTTCCTTAAATTTTTTTTTTCATTTTGTCTTGTTTCTAGAAGCTTAAAGGAAAATGTTTAAGTATTCATAAAAATATAGTTATAAAAATATTGTTTTAAAATTTAATTTTCAAAAATATATAGCTATTTAGTTTGAAATACGAGATATTTATGTTCACCAGATGGATTTGTTTTCTTTTTTCAAGTTTTTTTTTGAAAAAAAAAAACTATTTCTGGCAACAAAATTAAAATATTGAATACAATGGAAAATATCGGTTGTGGTGATTAACAGTCGAACATCAAAGATGGTGTCCGTCCAATCAACTTCTCGGTGATGCGTTTTATTTTGTTGTTTGTTTACACTAAGGCACGAACTGATGAACGTGAAAAAGTTTTCTTTTTCTTTTGAAATAAGAGTAACCAGACATTTTACGTGCTATTGTAAATTTTATAAATATTATTGTTAATATATCTTGGCGCATTGTTTATAATGGCAATGCAACACGGATGTTTTAGGGATGTATTTACGTTTTGGTGATTTTGTTGCACTAAAGGTTTTTGTTTTTCAGGAAAATGGAAATGGACGAATGGTCAAAGTCAAGCAAAAACCTCTATTTTTAATGCAGGAATAGAGTGTTTTTAAAATTTTAAATAATTGGCATTTTTCTCAAAAAAAAAAAAAAAAAAAAAAAAAAATCATAATGGATTTATATTATTTGTGTCCACTGTCGAATCATCTTCTTATTTTTAGAACTGTTTTCATACGGCTGCATCAGGATGGGAAAAGACAATTTGAAATTCATTAAGACGTTACTCTGGCAGTCAGGAGGTAAAATATACATTAAATGTCGTTGTGTTGCAGTCAATTACTATGAAATACAACATGTTGTGTATAAATGTATAAATTTCAATAATATTTCCCCAACCGAATTATGGACTGGTGGATGAAAATTCTGGTCACTTTGCGAGAGGGAAAACAGAAATGCCAGTCTATTTTGGAATGGCGTAATTTACTGTTCGAGAGATAGATTATTCAAATGAGAACAGGAACCGCAAAAAGTGTCAATGTTTAAAAATAAAAACGTTCAAAAACAAATAATATACGAGTACGAGATATACTTACGAGTACACAAGGTGATTTTTGATTGGCACTGCTCATTTGGGACGTTAATTCTAGATGATTAGGTCTTTGTGGCGGGCTTATATCAGGCGTGACTCCAATTTGTTCTGAAAATAGAAAATAAAAATGAGAAAATATTATTTAAAAACTGAATTAAACTAAATGGAATTCGAAAGTAGTGGAAAAACAACCGATTTGGGGAACTTAACATAGGAAGGCTGTTTTTTCCATACCTGATATTAGGAATGTTAAAAACTAATGCGGTCGTATTAATAAACATTGTCTGCTTTTAGACAGCCGTCCAAGTTAAAAAAAAAAAAAAAAAACTTTTATAATTGTTGCTAAGGTAATTTAACTTTTTATCTTACTTAAGACAACGTAATCATTGTCTAAACCTTGAGAAATGCAAAAAATTTTTTGTTAAATAAAGCATATTTCCGACTGTTTCGAAATACTTAGGCATAGTTTAATCAGCCTAAAATCTAATAAATATGACCATAAGTTTTATTAATTATTAATTTTATTAAAAATCAAAGTTTTAACCCCAGGCTAATCATCTTTTATATCAATGTAGGTACGTTAGGTAGGTATGTAGATTTATTTTTTGCAAAATAAGTCAAAATCGATTAATATACGGACTTAAACTACAAAATAATTTCTATCTAATTGTTTTAACAACAACTCCATCTGACTTCTTTAACCAATTCTTATTGAGAAATAAATTTTTTAAACTTTTTGGAGCTTTCAAAAAAAAATGAAACACTTTAAAAATCAAAGACAAAAAAAAATATTTTAACACATCCTCAACAAAAGAAATTGATGAAAACCAAGGGATTCGTGTTGAAAAAACAAAAGTAAAAAAAATAGTTCGTTGTGGTTTGTTGGAGCTGCCTGGTTATAAACATATTTCGGAATTTTTTTTTTTTTTTCAAAAAAGCTAGCCTACAAATTAACTGGGCTCAGAGCGCGTAAGACGATTCGATTGAACGATCATCGTTTTGACGATTGCTCTCTCCATATTTCACCTCACATGTGATAGAGAAAGCTATAGCCAAAACGATGATCGTTCAATCGAATCGTCTTACGCGATCTGGGCCCTGATTTTTTTAAAGAAATCTGTGGAGTCATTTTTGGAAGAAATTCTTTTTTAAAAATAAGTATAGGTATCTAACGGCTTGGGGTCAGAACCCCGAAAACCGAAATCCCGAAAACCCAAAATTCCGAAAACCCAGAACCCCGAAAACCCAAAATCCCAAAACCCAAAATACTAAAACAGAAATCCCGAAAAATTATATAAATTGAAAAATTTGCGCAAATTTTATTTTATATAAGACTTATGATTTGCTTACACTTCTTGACTATATAGGTATATTGTTATAAATAATTTCTCTATTTGAAGTTTTATTTTTGCTATATTTCATTTGTTTTGTAATATTAATATAATGTTTTTGTTCCATTAAGGTTAACAGACGATCTTAAAGTGCTTATTTTATTTAAAAAAATTTAAAGAAAATTTAAATTTTTCTATTTTAGTTACGGGATTTTTGGTTTTCGGGATTCTGGATTATCGGCGTTTTTGGTTTTCGTGATTCTGAGTTTCCGGGATTTTGGGATTTTGGGTTTTCGAGATTCCGGGTTTTCGGGATTTTGGGTTTTCAGGATTTTGGGTTTTCGGGATTTCGGTTTTCGGGGTTCTGTCGGCCTAAAGTCCGAAAAAGTTGAGAAAGTTGAAAACGCACTGAATTTTGACATCACAATAAATGAATGTTATATAATATTATTTTTCCTTTAAGTCTGTACCATAAAACAAAATTTTGGCGTATGCACGATACACCGTTTCAAGCAATTTCTCCCATTTTGCCAGCTAACAATTTTGAACATTTTTTGTTTTTGGCTAGAAGGAGAGAAAGCGTCACAATTCCCAAACATCAGTTCCTACATCCTTTGGCCTAAGTGATTTTTGGATACTTCGCAGCTTGATGTCTTTTCAGACAGTAACAATAGAGATTCATTCTATTAAAAGTAACACAAGTTCAAAATTGCAATTTTGATATAATTTATGTACATTATGTGACATATGTCTGTATATATGTATTTCTCTTCGAAAAATATGAATTGAAATAAATTGATTTAAAAAATAATAGTGACAAAATGGCGGTGAAGTGTTGTAAGGGCGAGTACACCAAAATTTAGTTTCATGCCTTAGATTATGAAGAATAAACAAAATGTAAAGGGCAGCCTGGTCATAATTAATGGGATGAACAAGAGTCAGTGTTTTTTATAAAAAAAAATACCTACACATTTTTCAGTTTGCGTAGACTAGGATATAATCCGCATAGACCTTCGCCATGAACGTCCAATTCACGTATACCATCATGTCTGGGACACTATACTGTTTAAATATTTAACCAGGCTTTAAAATTTGTAAAAGCCTGTTAAATAGTTGAAAGGGTTTTATGAAATCGACTATACAACAATTACAACTATTATAATATTCAACCTTATTTAATTTACCTTTATTCTATAATTTTTCAACAAGATTACATAAGCATGCTGTACCTATAGAGTTACACTCATCCCCAAAAATAATCCCCCTTGATACATATTATGTAGGTATTTATTTTATAATGTATTTATCTTTTTTTTAAATTTATTTTTCAGACGACTTTCAAACAAACTTTCAGGTATAGGATATTAAAATCTGACATTAATTCTATACTAATTTAGTAAGGCTTATAACCTGAATCTGGTTTATCCTTTACATATAAAGGACAAATGCTCTGGTAAATCTCTTTAAAGCTCATAGAATTTAGTTTATTGTTAGATGGTAATTCATATAAATCCGTAAGTCTCGTAGGTACCGTATAGGTATTTAGAAACAAGTCCCAACTGATTTACATTTCTATAGAAGTGCATTGCAGACCAACGAACCATGCTCATAAATGTTTATAGTTTGCCCTTTAGTTCTCATTTTTTTTTTTGAATTTCCATCGTGCTGCTTTATTTTTATTTATTTTTCTTTTTTATCTTGTTTTGAATATCTGTTCACATTAGTGTTCCTCTTTTTGTAACTTAGCCACTGGTACACAATTTTTGAGTAGGAAAATCTTTACGGTCACAAGTTGTAGCTTTCTTTAAATTTTATTTTTAAAAGATCCGATAGCATACAAAAATTACATTTCAACATGAAAAATAAAATTACACCGTTATTAAAAAAAGAATAATAAAGCAAATTGTACGTTTCATTTGCAAGCTGAACAAAACGTTATTTCTTCTTATCTATAAATTACCAAGATTTTCATGTTTATAAACAAAAAAAAAAAACGTTCATTGGTAATGACGTAAAATTGAATATTAAGAATTATAAATCCTTAACCTTACTACGTCAAAAATATCTCATAAATATTCCTCAATTTAAATAAACAAAATTTCCAACTTTTACTTTTGACCTTTGAAAATTGTATGAAAACAGAAAAACCCAAAACGTAATACTTCACTATAGTTTCAGAACGTTACGTCTTAATCTTAAACTATTTCATCAAATTAACCTGTTTAGATGTAGAATAGCTATTAGCTATACAGATGCCTTAATTTATATTTTCTACAAATTCGCACTTAATTCATATATTTTTGGTTCCCCACGCGCGCCGGATTTTACTCGTATACATCAAAATCAAAATAGAATTGTTTCTTAATAAACAAAAATTTTATAAATAAATATCAAAATAGGTACTATATATCAAAGATTTTAGCAAAATTTTCAACATAAAAAAGAAGAGCAAAGTGACCCCCCATTTAGTTAAAGTAGCATCATTGGTGTGATTTTTTTTTTATTTCGATTTGTAAAAGTATAAATCTATGAAGTAAGTTTAAGCAAAATCACTTCAGACCAATACGATTGAATAAAATAATTTCTTTTTGAGAGCAAGGTGGCTTTTGACGTCACCACTTGGCCTGGCCTGACCACCTATAATCGACGACATTATTATAATCAAGACAGAAATAAATCTCCTGTGCCGTGGGCCATCGAACGACACGCTGCACGAGTAGCCAGCTATTGTACGTTATATTTTTTCTTGTAGTAGATTTATACATATTTACGTATAGGTATAAACAAATATATGAATTGTATAACGAAGAGTAATGAAATAAAATTGTATACACCTATATTTAAAATAAACAAATAAACCACAATTTATTAATTATATACGAATACGAAGTGTATATAAAGTGAATGGCATACGATTGGGAAAATTAATGATTTCGTTAGAATTGTTCATTGTCTTTTCCATGTGTGTCTTCTTGAAACACCAACATTCGAATTTCTTATACATAGATTTTAACAAAATTTAATATTTTTCTTTATTGAATTATTTATTAAAGAAAAAAAAAAATACAAAAATTAAAAACCATTGAATGGAAAATCCTGGCAAGCACTTGGAGGCGTTTCCCATATGCAATATTGTATTTTTTTTTTTTTTTTTGAAAATTTTATTTCATTTTCCGGGCATTATAATATGTATACGAAACACAAGGCCATAACATTTTCTAAAATTTGTAATTATTGTTATAAAATTCAATGTTTACGAATGTTTTTAGAGCAGATTTAGTAGACAAACACAAAGTTCTTCAAATTTGTCTCGTAAAACCTTATACAAAGTGTACACAAATTAATTTTTGATGACTTTTTTTATGGAATACAAACAAAAACAAAGCATTTAAGAAATTTAGAATTTGTTTATATTGCTTTTAAGACTTAAAAAACTTTGTTACCAATTTGATTGGTTTTAAATTTTCAAATGACACCATAAAAGATAAAATTTTCAATATTTAGTTTATGGTCAAAACTTTCAGTTTGTTTTGTGCTTTTAGACGGATGCGAGTTGATGAAATAAATTTAATTAAATTTATCGGTATTAATGTTCATTTAAAAAAGGCACCGTTGTTTTTGTTATTTATCGTGGATCAATTAAACAGCCGTTTAATATTAGCTAAGGTTGTATTATTAACAAAAAAAAAATATCCATAAATACCTTTAAATTCGATCGAAAAAAAAAAACTTGTATTATTAAAGCAAAATTCTGAAGATTTTAGTCCAAATAAATAAAATGAACCGTAAACATTATTAAGAAAGAAATTTAATTATTAGGAATGCTACTATACAAAACATGTTTTCTTTAAGATGAATATTTTTATTTTTATAGACATTATTTGCAAAGCAAACAAAACACATTTGTTGTTTAGGTACATAAAATATGTAATTCCTTTTTTGTTTTTTTTTAATGCTAGTTCATTCACAAGAAATATAGAATAAAGTCAAAGAAATCTCAAAGCGATGTCAGTTACCCAGCAAAACAAGGCTTTGGCTTCTAAAAAAACTCCAAAAAAGCTGGAGTCTTTAGAATATTGTAAATATTGCCCTAAATTTGAATTAATGAGGTAAAATTGAAAAAGATAATTTTTTCCAGATATGTATCTCTAAATTATTATCAGTGTTTTGAAAAAAAATTCAAAATTGTATGGATCTCATAAAATTTTACACAAAAAAGAGATCATCATAATAATAATAAGGAAGTGCAAATTTATAACAGTTTTGTTTATAAAAGTCTGGTTATGCGAGTCAGGGCTTCCGCCGCCCCGCCGTTCGGTGTGGGTATACTTCGGGCACCCAATATTTTTTTTTTAATTCGCACGAAGCGCGCTATTGCACACACACACACACACACACTCTTAATGGCAACAACTGTTATTATTGTTATAAATTGGTATTTTTCTAGACTCGTTTTGATAATAGTTCTAACTTTATGCTTTTAAGACCTTAGGTCTTACAGCATAGGGCACTAAATACGCCAAGGCTTGTAAAAGAATGTAATCTTTTGTGAATGCATTATTTAAAAATCAGTCAATGACTTTAGTTAAAAGATTGCATTGATTGACTTTATTTTGAGACTTCATGCTTCAAATTATACAATCACCAAACATTTTACTCGAAATAATTACAATCACTTTTTTTCGCATTTCATTAACCAGCAATCAACTGAATGCAATCTTTTGTGAATTCTTGCATTATTTGCATTCTTTTACATTCATTTGCATTCTTTGATTGCTTCTACTTCCGTTGTGTGCTCTGATCCCACTAAACTTTTTAGCAAGTGATTGAGTTTTCTTCATATTCATAATATCCTGTGATGCTTTTAATTCTGCAAAAACCTGTCCAGATATGCGAATGAATGCAAGTGAATGCATAAAGGATGCAAATGAATGCAAAATAATACATGCATTCACAAAAGATTGCATTCAGTGGATTGATGTTAAATAAAATCTTTGGTGATTGCATACTTTGAATTATGAAGTCTCAAAGTGAAGTCAATGAATGCAAACTTTACATTAAAGTCATTAAAAGTCTGTGAACAGCGTAATAGCAATAAGTAGAGTTTTTGAAAATCATCCATGAGCAAACTTACGTACGAATGTATTTTAGTAAATTAAAGCAAAAAATTAATAATGTATTTTATAATCTTTTTTATATAGAACAGCAGAAGCTCCAATTTAAGTCTTCATATTTTTTCCAAGGCTTTTCAAGATATTTACAAAAATTTTAATTTTGGCACTTTCACCTCTTACAAAAAAAAAAATCTTGTGCTGTATTGTGCTCAACATGTGATGCGTTGTGCCGTAAATATTTTTTTTTAAATTCGTGAATTCGCAAATTTTACGAATGAAATTTTGTTTAAATTAACCTTTTCTAAATACTTAAAGTTGTGCTATTTTGTGCTCATATTTTCAACTTTTCAAGCAAATGAAAATTTTGCGAAGCACTTTAGCGTGAAGTTAGGATGCTAGGACGGTTAAAAAAAAAAATAAAAGCTGTGCTGTAGTGCACCCAACCTGTGCTTTTTTTCAAATTCGCAAAATTGCAAATTTTACGGATGAAATTTTTTGCAAAGCAACTATTTTCAAAAAAAAATTAAACTTGTGCTGTTTTATGATCAGTTTTTGCTGCCAAGTGCCAAAGAGATAAAGAAAAAATATGCGCATATTTGCGGCTTAAGAGCCAAAAATTAAATTTTTCGATACGTGGAGTTGGCACCGCCATTTCGATTTTCAAAAAAAAAAATAAAGAATGTACTGTATTATTCTCAATTTGTGTGTGTTGTGCCGTAAATATTTTTTTCAAATTCGGAAGTTTTCAAATTTTACGGTTGAAATTTTTTGCAAAATTACGATTTTCAGAAAAAAAAATACTTGTGCTATTTTTTGATCAGTTTTTGCTGCCAAGTGCCAGATAAAAACATATTCGCATATTTGCAGTTTTTAGAGCCAAAAATCATAGTTTTGCAAAGAATTTTATCCGTAAAATTTTCAAACTGGCGAATTTGAAAAAAAATATTTACGGCACAACGCAACACAAGTTGGGCAAAATACAGCACATTCTTTATTTTTTGAAAATCGAAAATGACGGTGCTAACTTCACGCTTCACAAAATCAATTTTTGGCTCTAAAAGCTGCAAACATAAGAATATGATTTTTATCTTTTCGGCACTTGATGGCAGCACAAACTGATCACAACACAAAACAGAACAAGTTTATTTTTTTTGAAAATCGCAATTTAAAAAAAATCATTTCGTTTGCTTGTAAAATTTGCAAATATGCGATTTTTTTTTATCTCAGCTATATTGAATCTCTGTGACCCTGAGAAAAAATACTTTCAAGATTCATAAAAAAATCAATGGCTGGCTAACCAATTACTGGCTATATCTGATATTTTATACCTCAACCTTGCAGATGAAAATGAGTCGGTAAAATTCCAAGTATACAATTTTTAATATTTTTTTTTTTAAACTTTAAAACTGTTATATCGAAATTTTGTTTTTTTTTTTTTAACCTTAAAGTAAATATAGAAAATGTGGCTACACTTAAATAAATTAAATCTTTAACTTACCCTTTTTGGATAAATCCTCATCACTTAATTGCTCTGACGTATGTTCGACATCGAGTAAATCAGACGATGCGTCTGATCTTTCTTCGTTATTATCTAAGGAATTCTTATGA
Source organism: Epistrophella euchroma (assembly GCA_947049315.1). NCBI lineage: Eukaryota > Metazoa > Arthropoda > Insecta > Diptera > Syrphidae > Epistrophella > Epistrophella euchroma. The sequence goes on along the minus strand of OX346247.1, from coordinate 42,024,053 downwards.
AGGTTAAATTTGTGACATACTTCGAATGCTTGTCCTACTGTCCTAACAATACGCATAGCTTGTGACTGAAATGAAATAAAAAACAAAACAAAACCATCAGACTTATAGTAAAATAAATCAAACTTTTCTAAAAAATACCTAAGTTAAGTTCATAAAAAGATTACTCAAACAATAAAAATGTTCCATATAATTTCCATCATGAAAAAAATTACCTCTGAATCAACATCACCAAAGCTATTGCCATTGCTGTTGCTATTCGATAATCCGCCACCAACACTGCTGTTGACAGCGGCATATTTGTTGTCAAAAACCTTACTTGATGTATCCTCAGGATTTTTAAATTGTTGTTGCTGCTGCTGCTGTTGTGGTGTGCTTATCCTTCGTTCAGCACATCGAGGCGCAACCACTGGCTCTCGAAACGAGAGCTTTTTTCTTGGCTTATCGGATTTGGGTCTGTCATCAGTCACAGTTCCTCCGCCTCCATCTATTCCACTGCCAACACCTAAGCTGCTGGAACTGCTATTCCCATTGTTTTCAAAGTTTATTTCGTTGAAGGACTTTCTTCGCCGGATTTGTGATCCGTACTCTTGGGTTGGGGTGGAAGTGGGTGTGGCAAGTGACACAACGACATTTGGACTTGTGTTCTGCCTATGCAGGATTCCCCTCTTGCCCCCACCAACAGTACTGTTGATATCTGCCGCCACAGCTGTTGATGTCGACGACGAGGACGACGTTGACAATGAAGAAGGCGATGCTGGAGGGATGCCATTTCCCCCACCCATCACAGTTGTTGTTATCATTCTCTTGCTTGATACTGATGACACCATTGTAGTGCTATTCACTTCCGGTGACAATTTCTTGAACCTCAGACGTGCCTTCAAAACACTTCCGCCCTCTTCCACCATGCTCGATGGCCGCGGGCTACTGCTCCCCCTTGACTTGCTCGAGCTTCTATGACTGTCATCTTTCTTCGCACTACTCCTCCCGGGGCGCTTGCTGGAACGAACTTCATCTTTAATCAGATACACGACGTTCTCGTCGTTGAACAGAATGTGCTTCCCATTGCTGGATTTCTCCGGCCCCATCTCCACCGTCCTTCCATCATCCTCAGATTTGGCACGGATAATGTTCTCAATGAATGTATCGTCCATGAATCGATTGCGAACGTCCTGTTTCTTCTCTGCCGCCAGCTCGTTCTCAACAGTGTCAATCAGTTCATTAATGTCAAGACTTTTATTCCTCGATAGTTGTTTTGATTTCTTTTGGACGCGCTTCATGTCCAACCGACCGAGACTGCTATCTCTAGCACGGTCCTTGTTAAGCCTATCAGTCAGAATGTCTCGAATTATCCCACCCCCATTACGGAATATGTTCTTTTGGTAGTGGGTATTGTTGGGTTCCTTCTTATCGTCGGTCTTTTCGGCCAAATGCTGTTGTTTCCTACTGCGGGACCATGGCAGGAAATCGAAAGCCTTTACGATTGGACTCTTTGGTGTGCTTACTCCAACACTGGATGTATTGACCTTTTTGCTATGCCACACGTCATTCAGACATCGTATCATGTCGTGGTTATGGCGTTTGGATGCCGGCATTTCAATAGGAATCGTTGTTGAAGTCATTACACTCTCGTGTTTCATCATGGCAATTGAAAATTTTTATTTTTTCCAATTTTATTTCCAACACACACTTAATGTGCTGATTTGCACTTCGACGACCTCAAGGCCGTTTTGATTTTTATGTCGATAAATTGTTTGAATAACACACAGCTGAGACCCACACCGCTTCAAATGTTCACTCCTTGTCAAAACAATAAACAAGGTCGCACTTGATTTTTTTTTTTGTTGTTCTTTATAGATATTTGGGGTAGGAAAATAAATGATTTTCTTTCTTATTCTAATTAATAGTTTTTAAGTTGCACACTCTTCGTGCGGTTGAAGGTTATTAACCTATATAACAACACCAGGACAATGAATCATTAGCAACGCTTTCGCGCACAGAGGTCATTTTTTTTTAATGTGACACCTTTAAGCTCCATTAGTGTGATTGAGAGTAATAATGGAAATATAACTATAGTTAGCAGTTTAAGGTGTACAGGGTGTTGCAAGTTATATGAGTTATTTTTGGGTGAACATTTTTGAGGTTATTTGGAAAAGGATAAAAATAACTTTGCTGATTGTGAGTATATTTTTAAAATAAAAATAGCTTTTGCTAGATTTTATTTTATTTTTAGGAAAATATTTTTATATTTTTTTTTGCGCGTGTTTAAGGGGTTATTATTAAAATGTCTAAACACAGTGCTTGACCGTTTATAAATTAGGATAGGGCTTAAAAGACATATCTATGCAAAGAGGTTTTGAATGTCTCTATTTAGCTGGCTAAGACACCCCACATTCGGGTAGTGATACTAAAAAAAATATCTGTCCTTGACAGTACGCCATTAGAAATTAGACTCAAGGGCATTTACATATTAATATTTGCGAGTATTTCGATGCAATTGTATTAAGGGAGAAATGCAGCTTACTATTTCGCCAGATTATTGTTCATTAAACTATCAAAAAATTACTTTACTTCAAAAAAAAAATATGTTTTTCGCTCCAAAATCCACCTTTTTTCGCACACATATTTGAAAGGGAATGCCCATTTTACTATGTAGCTTTGGCCAAGAGTTACATATACACACGAACAAATTTAGTATGAAATGAAAGGTTACGTTGAGCTTGTTATGTATATGAGTGAAATATTTTCAAAATCGTTTATGGGAAAGCCGAGACATTCGAGCTTGAAGTTGCTGATTGCATAATAAAGATTTTAACTTTTTTTCCAAATGATTGTTTATAACGTGCGAAATAAATGACGTAGAAAAATGATTCAGGTATGAAATGAAAGGTATTTTGCTTGTCTTTGAAAAAGTTCTGAAAATGTTTTTCTATTTTTAATACATTTTAAGATATTAAGCTTAATTGGTCATCTTTATAATTCTATTTAAAATTAACTGTTCTTAATCAAATGGTCAAATCAAATGACTGCCTCATAATAAACAAAAGATGGAATGGAGGGGACCCACAGTTTATTGCCGAATCCGAACGGCTAATGTGAGCGGCACTTTTTTTTGACAAGAGATATACTCTTGGAGGTTTTGTCAATTCCTCGCAAGAGGCAGTAGCCGTTTTATTTCAAAGATTATTAGGTGCCGAGGCTGGGGATTGCAACTAGACCTCCGGTATGACAGTACATCGGACTAACCATCACGCCACGGCTAATACACACCAATTTTAAGAATTTATAAATATTGAGCTAAAAATTAAAATTCCAAACAAATTTTCTAACCATTTTTAAAGTATTTAAGATTCGTTTTTTTTTTTTTTAAATTATACGCTATGTGATGGAATCTAATAAGAAGCTGTTGAGAAACTGCCTGGTTCGAAGTATTTTTCGAAATATGTATTGAGTTTTCAATAAACTCCGCATAAAAAATTGATCAAAATCAGACAAACCATTTGTGGAAAAGCAAACAAATAAGAAATAAAATGATTCTATGGGAAGTAGTATTAGCAACCATTTTTCGGAAAGAGAAAGTTCACCAAAAGGTAGCTTAGGCATACAAACCTAACCTATATAAAAATGTGTTCGAGATGGGTAAATGTAAACAATCTTCTTAGATTACTGTAGTAATAAAGTTAATTGTATTATTTATGTATATAAAAAAACATTAACTGTAAAAGTTAAGAAATTGCAAAAAAAAAATACAATATAATTTCAAAAGAAGAGCCTTCGACTTTTAGGAGACTGCAACCATATAGGATTATAAAAAATAAATATATACACACATATACATATGTAAATAATCTTAACTGTAAAAATAAATGAGATTTATTTTATAAACAAGATGCTCCATTGAAGGGATGATATATATTCCAATGTGGTACACTCGTGCGTATACGCACTTTTTTTTTATTTTATTGAATATTTAACAAATTTTACTTTCGCAAGTTGCTTTACCTTGGTCAAAAAGATATTTTGATGAATTATTATTTCTCTCTTTTAAAAAGTGTAGGTGTGTGGGTGTTTGTAGTAGCCCGTGACGAAATGGTTAATGCGTTGGACTGTCACGCCAGAAGTCTGGGTTCAATACCAGCCGCTTCCACCTTAAGTTTTTTTCCGGGCTACTGCCTCTTGCGAGGAAGTGACAAATCCTCCAAGTGTATCTCGTGTCACAGAAAAGTGCCGCTCACCTTAGCCGTTCGGATTCGGCAATAAACTGTAGGTCCCCTCTATTCCTGTAGACACGCACATCACAAGAATAGTTGAGAGTTGTAAGTCACTAGGCCCTGGTTCTTCATGAGCCGTTGTGCCACCAAATTTATTTTAGGTGTGGTACAGATTTCGCAGGCAAATTCTAATTCAGGCTATAAAGCTCTCCTGATGTCAAGCCAATACAAAATTTCTTTTTAAGATAAATTGTTCATACGTTAAAGTTTAAGTTTTTTGGAAAACTTTAAGAATTTAAAGACACCCTCTTAAAATTTAATTTCATACCTTGAGTTGAAAGCATCGACAAAGTATCTACAAATATTCTGCAAAGAATTCCAGGAATGAACAAAGTGTGCGAGATGGTTGATTTATTTAACCCAGAGAGGTAGCAGCGGCAATACAGTTCACAATTAATGCCACCTCGATTAAAAAAGTAAACAACCCTGGCATACTGGAAAAAGATTATTTAAGACCAAGTGCATGGGAATTTAACAAAGTTTTTTTTTCTGTTTTTGCAGAGAAGACTGTTGTTGGGTGGTTCTATATACAATCAACTTAGCTCCAGGCCCACACGCCTTGAAATTCTTAGTGTGAAAGTAAACAAAAAGGTATTTATTTTACTAACGGAAAATTTGCTGCATGGAAAAACATATTTAAATATTTAATGCCCGTTGAATATTTATTCCACTGTTAGTCTTAGAGGCTTAAGGCAATGTACTATAGCCTGTCAGTTTAAAATTTTACTAAAAACAAAGTGTATCGTCTTATGGATTTCAAATTTCCATAAATACATTAGGAAAATATTTGTTTTGAAAATCTTAAAACACTTTTAAATTCCACGCCCTTGATTGGAATATGAATGGGAGTGTGCTAAAATACTTCGATTACGAGTTTTTGTTAGGGTATAAGATTGAAGCACACCTCTAAGTCTTTATTGACAAAGAAAAAGGATTATAGGTACCTTTCGTACGAGCTGTAAAAAAGTATTTTCCTACATCACATTGGTCTGACAAGTAAATTTTTTTATGTAAATGTTGACAGCACTCCCTACAACATATAACATAAACTTGTCAGCTGATTTCAACATTTTTTGAAAAAAATAACGAAAATAGATTTTACTTGCAAAACTTTGGTGCGCGCGTGTGAGGTTGGTCAGGTTGTATCATTCGAATCCGGCGACAAGTTGTCTCCCAAAAAAAAAAAAAAAACTGTAAATTTATTTAAACATATGAAATTATGTTTTATAAAAAAAAAATTGTAAAATGATTTTCAAAACAAATTTAAAGAAATAATATTTTTGATGAAAGAGGTGACGAAAACACAGCGACAAGGAAACACCTTCGTTTCAGTTCAAATTTATAATTTTCTGCTGATGCATCAGCATCTGGTGGAAGTGAAAATTATTGTAAAGTTTTTAGGTGAAAAACTTAAATAAGCACAGTGGGTGCTTGCGCTTGATTGTGAGTGGAAAATTTTAAATGAAAATATACATTAACGGGGTCAGGTTAAGTAGTTCAATGCTTTTTGATGCCAACATATGATGTTAAAGCCGGGGGGGGGGGGGGGCATTCCATCAAGCATAATGATTAATAATATTTGAAAAGTTGCTAACGAAGAAAATAAAGGCCGCCATGAGAGAGCAGCATGATGTGTTGACACAATAAATCATCTCGTTAATTAAAATATAAATTATGGCGAAGAAGCTTTGATATGACAGGAAAATTCGCAGACGCTGATGAGTAAAGACACGAACTCTATAAATTCAATCAATACTTACATATATATGTATAAAAATGAAATTGAATGCAATGAGTTTAACTTTTTTAATGCATATGAACGTGACACGAAATAATATTTTTAAATAATAACATATGTATATGAATACTATGCATATAAATAATATATTTATAATACTAGCGGAGCCCGTCGAACGTTGTATTGCCATAAAAATGAAGTTGTTGGCATTTTTGTTCCAGGTGCTCGTGCTCTTCATGATTGCATGGCGTGTTCTTCTAACTAACTAACTTAAAATTATGTATATTTAAAGCCAAGTAGGTATACCGTATAAAAGAAAAAATAATTTTCAAAATTGGCCCATGGTTTCTGCGAGATTAGACCGAAAATGCAACTTATCGCCAAGACTTATTTGCAAAAACGCATACGAACACTCTTGGACTACTTCCTAATATTTCATTTAATTTTTAGCAAAATCTAAAATTATATCGAAAATGCATGCGCTACCATGTTGGCGAACTGCTAAACCAATTTTGACCAGGCACACTGAGGAGCACTCCCGGATATCCGCGTAAGATTTTCTTGAATTTTGAACAAAATCGAATCGTGTTTTCTGAAACTAGTAGGAAAATGCATGCGCTGCTGTACCTTGTTAGCAAACTGCTAGACAGGCGTTGACCAAACTCGTATAGGAAGGAACGCTCTGGGAATTCCTCGCAAGATTTCATGAAGTTTTGAGCTCAATCGTAGGTATGGTGATTTCGTAGTCTATTTATTGAACTAAAAAATGAAATGTGTGCCTACGGCGCCACCTGTTGAAAATTTTTCGACTTTTCTTTATCCTAAATTTTTGCGCATAGCCATTACGAATAAACCCGCAGAAGGAAGTATCCAAATTGACCCAGTTTTCAAGTTTTAAGCATCCGAACCACGATCCATTTTTATATGTATAATAAAGAATAATAAAATGTATATATTTTTTGTTCAATATAAAAGCGAAAGAAAAAATTTCTCAAACGTGAAGCTTATTTACCGATGTATGGAATTCCACTGACACTGAACTGAAATGTGTTAAACGCTAGGTATTGTAAAAACTGGAGACTTATCGACGTTTTCTAAATTTCTCATAAGGCAATCAGCAGCTTAGTAAAATGCAAAAAGTAATGAAAAGCTAGAAAAAACCATAGCTTTTAGTTTAAAGAGTTTCGATTTTGTTATCCTTCTTAATATTGACCTAATACAACTGAAAATACACAAAACATAGGAATTTTTATACAAAATAAAAATAAAACAAAAAATAATAAAGAGGTAGGGCCATTAAAGACAACCTTGTGGTAGTCCAAACCTAATTATCTTGGAGAAACAATATAACAGATTGGTTTGAAGAGGAAAAGGAATGTAGCTTTAAGCCCTTACAAAAGTGGCACAACTATTTATTGCTGTCAGGCTAATATTATTGTAATTGTATAAAAAAACAATTTTTCACTCACACCACTAAACTAGTGGAACTCGTTTTTTAAATTATATAACAGAAATTAGATCAAACTTTGGTTTGGAAATTTGTCCACAATTTGTTTTGTTTTAAAATAATTTTTCCTTTAAATAAAAAAAAATTTTGGGAGAATATTAATTAAAATTACATTATGTTCCCAAAAGTTTTTAACTTCAAGTGGTAAATTTGAGTTGGTACGTTTAAGTTGGGATACGATTAATTTAAAAAAAGAGTTACCCGTTTTAAAATATATTTTTGTTTTGAGAGAGAGTAATAAATTAAATCTAATGTGTACGTGTTCTAAAAACAAATTTTGAAAATTCATCTCCATTCCTTACGAATATTTTCATCAAAATCTATTAAACAATGCGAACCTATATTTATAAAAAAGTATTTTAAGAAAATAGAGCTTACAAAATAATTGAATAATCGATAAAGGTCCATGCATTCTATTTGTCAAAAAATCAATATCAGTTTTTTTGGAGTTTCTTGCCTTGTTTGGAAATATCAATTTATAATTTTTACAAATCTTTCCTCTTGGGTTGTTTTCAATAAGTTTTGAGAATCGAGATAAATAAATTGGAAAGTCCATTTTTTTTTCCAAACTGGAATATGTCTTCTTTAAATCTTGTTCCGTCTCAAGTTTTATTTTGGTCTATTTCTAACTAAAAAGAAACTCGAAGAAGAGGAATAATAGAAACAATAAAAAACGTTTTACTTTTGTTGTTGTTTTAGTGGAATATAGATATTGAACAAAATTAAAAAGAAAAAAAAACTTCCCTTAAAAAAAACTCTCCTAGTTCCAACTTTTTCAATTAGTTATGTCAGTGAAAAAAAACCATAACAAATGAAAATTTCTCAAAACTAATGGATGGAGTTTTTTCTATCATTACTTTAAGATTCAAGCTTACAAATATCAAGTTCCTCAAGAGTTATTCCTTGGACCTTTTTTGTTTTCCTAACATTTTCAACAAAGTAAACACATATCCTATTTTGACGCTGCTTACTTAAGACTAAATTTAAAGCGCGTTAAATTGTCTCCGTTGTTATGAAATATTTTAACCCAAAATCCTTTGCATCATCACAAACATAAACAAAACTTTATTTTCTCATTTTTTTCTTAAACATAAATTTAACAACCACATTAAATCAAAAATTTGTCACAAATTTCTTTTTCGCAATTCTTTTCTCATAAATACCTGTCGCCCTCAAATCTCTACGTCAAAATTCATTTAAAATATTTTAAAAGTAAAAAAAAAAATAAACTATTAATTCGAGGAAATATTTTCAGTATTATAACCAGCCGACAAAATAAAAAAAAAAATATATTGGAAATAACAGGAAAAGACTTGTGTCTCCAAAAATAAATTTTTAATTAGATATCCACTTGAAAATAACGTGTTATTGTTGCTTTCAAAAATTTCAAGTAATTGAATTTTTCACAAAAAAAAAAAAAAAAATAATAAAAATAAAAATAAAATATAATAATACAGATGAAGTTTGAAAAAAAAAACAAATATTGAAAACCACCTAATTAAGAAATTCCTTAAATTCAATCAGCCTGAAGCACAAAAATAAATTCTTTTAAAGAGTCAATAATAATAGATTGTAAAATGTTTATTATTACTCGCCCTAAAGTTGGTAGAACTCAGAATATGAACTGTTTTCCGTTGATGGATTGTGGAATAATTTTAAAGGTTCGTCTTTCGTTTGAAAATAAAATATTTAAAAAAATTAAACATGGCTGCTCAAACAGAAATAAACATTTTAGTCAGACAATGGACTCGAATGGTGTTTTTTTTTTTCTTTTTTTGCAAGTCACGTGAGTGGTTTTTTGAAAAAAATTTATTTTCAAAATTATTGGAATCAAGGAGCTTAAAGGTGTCACAAGTTTTTAAATGATTGGTTATTTGGAAGTTACGAGGAATAAAGTTTAACGGTCACAAAATCAAACTGTCACAATAATTTACTTTTTTTTTCGATGATATATTTTTTTATTTATATTTTATAATTAAAAATTCACTTTTTTTTGCTAAATTTCCATTCTGCGCATTTTGGAAAAAAAACAAAACACAAATAAATCTTTCGGTAAATTTCACTGTCGCACACCGGGGACCATATTTTTGAACATTTGTACAGCATAGAAACAAAATTATTGTTATTTCGAAACACACCGCCACCAACCGGGGCTAAAGAAAATATATTTTTTTGAGAAAGACCGTTTCTGTTCGCTGGTACCATACGCACTAACATTTTCAAAATTGGAGGTGGAAAAACGAACGTTTAATTGTTTCGACGGATGGCTAGAAGTTGAAAATCGAAAAAGAAAAAAACTGGCCTGTGGTGGATACGGGTGCTTGGAGAACTCAGTCATCTGTTTAGAACGTGGAAATACTCATACTTTTGCTCTCTGTTTTTGTATCTCTGCGCTCCGTTTGGGATGTAGCTATTCGCAGTAGGTATTCCGAAAATTGTATTTTTAGACTTAAAATGATTTTCGAAAGAAGAAAACTGTCGATAAGATTAAAAAAGAAGATGGAGGAAGGGAATAGTGGGTACAATAATGTATTGATGAAAAGACAAAAGAGAGAGGCTTTAAGATGGGGGTGAACATTGCCATTGCATTTACCTGTACTTTTTTTTTTTTGCTATTTTTGTGTATTAGGTAAAAACGTGTGATTTTTCGAAAATTATTCTCAAGAACATATTTATTTGTTTGAGTATTATGTAGTTTATATTACCTCACGACTTTATTGATGCATATTGTTGAAAACCCGAATTTATGACCATCAAGATGCTACTAGATTCTATTTTTTTTCAAGGATATTGTACATTTGAAATAGGAGATTTTAAATTTCCGTGTTTATGCTTGTTTGTTACTTTCAAAAGTACTTTTATAACATGAAATAAAAGTCCGATTATCGATCTAAAAATCAAGGTCTTGGAAATTTATTATTTTCATACACAATATGTAAACTTCATTTTCTAACATAAAGTAGGCCACAGCTGTAACAGTTGCTATTAATGTTTTTGATGCGAAATATATCCTTGGTTGGTAATAGATCGTGCTTGTTGCACCTAAGTGGAATTAAACACTTTGTTCCATATACAATTACTATATATTTATTTATCAAAAATATTGTTTATGTAGATATATGTGGCACTTTGTACGGCAATTGGTGAAACTATAGTTCTCCAAATTAGCTGGAAATTTGTCTCTAACAGGGGAGTTACCACTTCAACGTTAAAAAATAGTATCGGCATAATATGAGGGAAAGTTTGCTCCATCAATCGGGTATACGAGTAGGTACATGTGAGTTCAGGTGTGATTAGCGTATGGAAGTTGTCAGTCGATGAAAAAGTCTTAGGCCTTTTTTAGATGGATAGCACCTTTAAGAATTGGCGAAGATCATTTTTAGTTAGCACAAATCTTCAAAAGAAACGACTTTCCACCTACTATTCAGAATTCTCGACTTTTCGGAAAAAGTGGTTTAAAAATAAATAAAACAAAAATGTTGCTGTACGAGCAACCTTTAATATTTTGTTCGCATATAAAAAGAGAAAGTCCTAGATTTCGGGCATACCTTTTTCGTGCATCCCCGACACAAGTGAGAAATTTCCAATGAGTAGCCAACATGCAGCTTTTTGTACGTCGTCGTTTGGAAACGCTTGAGACTAGAGGTTTTACAAAATGAAACAATTAACTACGTCAATGCTCAATTCACCCAATTGAAAGGAATCACAGAATATATCCGTCCTCAATTGTGAAGGAAACGCTTTGGAGAATGAAGGCTGTTTCACAATGCGACGAGAAAGCGAGACGTCAGCGTGACGAGATCTCTTCACAGTTGTTTTCTCTTTAAAACGAATTTCAAACGACGAAATAATACATAATAAAGTATTTCTCGTCGTCACGTTGCGTCTTTTTTTCAATTTTTCGAACTTTACGAAGTGACGAGACGACGAGAAATGCTTGATTATGTATTTTTTCACTGTTTAAAATTCTTTTTTAAGAGAGAGAAACTACGAAGAGATCTCGTCACGCTGGCGTCTCGTTTTCTCGTCGCATTGTGAAACAGCCTTGATGCCTGCGTTAGAACTTAGAAGCGTGGATGTCACTGTACCAATTGGATGTCACTGTACCACTTCTTGGAGGTAAAGTGCGCGGGTCTTTATCTCGTGCCGGTAAAGTCAAAGGTCAGACACACAAAGAAGAGAAACAAAAAGAAAAAGAAAAAGAAAAAGAAGAAGAAGAAGAAGACCGGTCGCGCAAAGAGAAGGATCCAGTACAACAGACGTTTCGTTAACTTTGTTCCACGGATTCGGTTATCGTCGTCATGGTCCAAATGCTAGCTCTTCTTAAATTTTAGTCTAATTTTTTAATCCCTTCTTGTGAATAAATGCCTAAATTCAACTATTCTGCTGGGTTTCGTTACAAAAAGGTAAAAATTGGTTATTTAAGAAAGTTAACGACCAGACCTAATATCAGTAAAATACGATTTTATATTGGAATCCCTCCTTGCGACGAAAAAAATTTAAATCCCAGAATTTTCCGTATTTTTCTCACTAAACACATAACTTTATTATGGACTTGTGTCCTGTGGAGTTATTTCGCGCGCTGCACCGTGATGCGGCTGGGTGGCAACTCAAACTGAGCGAGAAAGATATTTACTAATTTCTAAAACATTGTTTAAAAATCAACAAAATATTGTTGATATTGTTTTATAAGAAAGCACAATAACGGTGGAGAGTTGTTTATCGGAACAGTTAAAAATAAATTAATATGGTGGCACAACAGCTCATGACGAATCAGGGCCTAGTGACTTATAACTCTGCAATAATTCTTATGTGTTTTTCTGCATGCAGTAGCCCTGAAAAACAGTTTTTTTTTTTTTAGGTGGAAGAGACTGGGAATCGAAGTCAGACTTCTAGCGTGACAATCCAATGCACTAAATAATATGCGATGGGCTGCTACATCGGAAAAGTAAACTTTCTGAAAAATGTAATGCCCATAAAAGCTAACAAGTTTTATTTATTTAATATTTTTAAATCGCCTTTGTTCGCCTTGAAAATATAACTGTTATTTAAGCTTTTTAGAATTTATTGCGTTAATTCTCAAGAAATTAGAATGATTAACGGAGGGTTCCTTTTTTTCACTTGTTTTATAAGAAAACTATATATTTCCATACCTACATAAATCTTTTGGGAAATTTAATCATTTATCACCTCACAAGTCTCACAAATATAAATTCAACAACTCAAAATAAAACTTTCTTGAGTTAAATTATAATAGATACACATACGTTAAAACATTAATCTTGCAATTACAAAAAAAACACATACTGGGATACTTAAACCATTCTGTTAAGCGATAAAGTCACATAAAAAAAAGTAGCAACATTTCATTATGACACTGAACGTGTGAGCTATCTGTTTGAGAGAGTCCTTTCAAGATCGTAAATAATGTTTATGTCCCTTGTGAATCTATTGTTCATTCGAAATCATGGTTTTATACTTAGGTCATCGTGTCGCTTTGATAAATGTTTATATTCTTTTCTAAAGTTTTAACAATAAAACCTCTTTTAAGGTTTAAGGTTTTTTTATGTGTAATTATCTATCCCGCGGGGAAGGTAAACTTAAAACGTGAGTCTGACGTGTAACACGTTACGGTTACACGTTTCGAATATTATTTATTTACGGTCTGTTCTATGACTGAATGAAATAACTCAATTCTCTTAGGTATAGAATACAAGATCTCCATCAACAGGTCACTATTCCTCTTATTTATTTTTACTTGCGTTGTAGGTGGATTCTATAGGGCAAGTTATGAATTCGTACAAAAAAATCAAACTTGAAATTACGATGACAGAGAACACGAAAAAAAGTGGGTCCCCCAATTCCGTCTGTTTGTCTGTATGCCTGTGTGTCTGTGTGACTGTGTGTCTGTATGGCTATCCACGGCCTACAGCCTCTAAACCAATGAAGCGGTTTTCTTCAAACTTGGAACATAAGATTTTTGGGTGATTCAAGTCTGGGTACAGAAATTTGGCTGACCGAAGTCAAGTCTGGGTACAGAAATTGGGATTGACTTCCTTGGCTGACCGAAGTCAAGTCTGGTAACAGAAATTGGGATTGTTCACTGGACCATGTAGACTCTAAGACAAAATCAGTAATGTGCCTTAGTACTAGCAGGGTGCGAATAGAGTTGTTGGGATTGAGTCCCTCGCTTTAAATATAATTCAAAGCAAAACAGGGAAGAAGAGCGGAGAATTAACGGCAAAAATAGTTTTGAAACTTCTTACTGGTGTAATACATACCCAGCAGCTTGCTTCACGGTTCTTACTAAGTGTCACGGTAATTGACCTAGAAGGCTCGAATATTCTGATTTAATTTGTGAACTCTGCGGTGACAACAACTGAGTGTGAGCTATATAAATGCAGACAAACTCATTTCATTGTCTTCTTGTGTGCAGCCTCTATCATTGCTTCTGTTGTTGTGATGTTGTGTAGTCTTCATATGTTTTTGTTGTAGAACCTCATCACAATCATCGTGGGCGCCTTAAAGTATGTAATGCGATTCTGGTGATGCGTTTCTTGTATTTCGGTATTCTTTTGATAGTTGTCGGATAGGTGTTGCGAAAATAGTTATATTACACTCAGTCTTCGAAGAAATTTTTACTACAAGAGCAAGTTCCTGCGACCCAGTGGTGCATTTTAATTTGTATTACATTAGACGTACAGTATAACGAAAGATATAATGTTCAGCCAATTCGTTATATCCAAAGATTTGGTATATCGAAACCAGTTTTTTCAACCTTTAAATATATTTAGGCAACGTAAAGCTTAAAAAACACTCATTTTCTAATAAAACATTGATTTATCATAACCAAAAAAAACTTATCGGAAAGAAAATTCGAACTGCAATTAAGCAAGAAAGAAAAACCAAAATTTTTAAGACGTGCATGCAGAAAACTCTAACCGTTTCATATAACATTTTGGGCAAAAAAACATCAAACGCGTAAGAAACTACTTCTAAGGACAGAAAGGAACGAAATTAATCTTTTGTTTTGTTTCTTTTCCTTGAAATTGGACAGTAATTGTTATAAAGAGTAAGTAGTTATTTTGTTCATTATTCGTTATTCAGAAATATCGATGGACTTCACATTGTGATTCGTTATACTGGATATTCGATATATCGGCATTTGTTATACTGGACGTCCAGTGTACTTTCAAAAGGTCAAGGTAGGTAGGTAGAAATGGCGGCCCCGAGCAAACCTAGCTTAGAGACCCAATTAGCGCTAAAGTGCGCCATTTTGATACCATAACTCGCGTGACCTGTAAAGAAAACGATTTTTAAGTGCAACTTGCCAGACAAATTGCCAGACTCGGTGATTTGTAGGCTACGGTAAACTATTGTCAAATTTGCTCGTGGTCTCAGGAGATTGACTAAGAAAGCTTGGAAGACGGTGCAGACGCGACCGATCTTGGCTCAGAGCCACTTTGTTGCGTTGAGAAAGGAGATCAGGTCTCTGATCTTCAGTTCAGAAAGTTCGTCGAGGTCATTGAAGAACGCTTTTCCCAATGAGTGTGATCTTGTTTTGGCCAAAGCGGGACAATTGCAGAGGAAATGAAAGACTTTTTCCTTTTCCTGCTGGTCCCCACAGCTACGACAGTGAGTATTGTGAGGAATTCCCAGCCTCGCCGCATGTTCTCCAATTGGCCAGTGACCGGAAAAAGTTGCAACGACCCTAGCTATGTCTCGCCTGGGTCTGCCTATCAGGTCGTTTGTTCGGGCTTTATTGTAGGTGGGCCAAATCTTTCTAGATATGACGCAGTTTGTAAGACTGCACCACCTACGATTTGATTCAGTGAGGAAAATTGAGAGAATACCGCCCTTCATAACTCCAAGAGGAATGCTGACTCAAAAGGTCAAACTCAAATATTTAATCTTAATCTATTTCGAGATTTTGATCCAATATGAAATTACAAAGGGAAAATGAAAATTGCCAAAAGTTCTTCTGTCTGTAAGTAAGTACCTATGTAATTTTATCTAGACCCCTAACCACTCTTTGAAGGAATTTTTTTCAAAAGACAAGAATATCTTAAGGTTATTCTGTATGTACCGTAACTATCTATCTTCAAAAAATTTAACAATTTATTAGGCGTTAAATATTTACATAAGTTTTGTATCATCAAACGGCCCTAGCTATAAGACGACTTAGATAAATTTTCAAAAAAAAAAATTCTATACTCGCTAATCGCGTTTTCAAGATTATATTATTGCATGCTACAAGCGCGTGGCTATAACTCATAGAACCGCAATCTTATTACTATTTCAACATTCATCCCATCTGCCATCTAATAAACAAAATGTCTCAATAAACAGATTATTGAACTGAATTTAAAATGACAATTTATATTATAAAGAGAACCGTTACTGTATATATGCTATATTTGCTGCCACCACGCTACCGCCTATATCTATCCAGGCAAAATTTCATCAACATTATGATGCCCCGACTGAAAAATTTTTGTATAATTTATGCGAACTCTTTCGCATATACTACAGTATACAATTTTTTTTTTCTTCTATAATACTATCAGATTTTAACCCCAAAACACAAGTAGTAGTGAACCATTATAAACAAATGACAAATGAAACTAAACGAATCTGGCGTGATTTTATAATTAATTTTGGTCGTTATCCAAAAAGAAAACACACACACATCATTGTACAAAAAAAAAAAAATATGTATGCATGTAAATTTTAAAATTGCAAGAGGTAAACCACTGTCTACAACGTATACTATGAGATATGGGAGTTTTTTTTTTTTTTTTTTTTTTTTTTTTTTTTTGTTACGGGAAAATGTGGAACACAGGATGTTCCAAAACATTTATTATGTCAAAATATATTTTTTTTTGTCATTTAAGAATATTAGAAGTGAAGGTGGTGTTAGCCAATTGAAAAATAAAAAAATATTCAAGTTCAAGGTTTTTATACTTTTATTCAAACAAAGACCATAAGGTACTTATTAGTTTTTTTGTGTCGTTTATAGCTAGTTTTATTATTAACGGATCTATATCGGGATCAAGAACAGTTTGAAGCTATCTGGATTAAACATCCAAAAATTAGTTCTTACTCTGGAGGAAGGATGGCTTTATTTGCATATGGTAATTTTGAAGGGTAGAACAGGATTTGACGAAAATTGGTGACAACTCGTGACAGTTGGCAATTTAGTTAAAGTCTGGAATAAACTTATAATTTCCATGGAATTTAGTCCACGAAGGGACTTGGTTCTTTATAAGTTTGAAATAAAAAAAATATTGAAACGAATTTAGTTTTTAGCAAAATGACATAGGTACATATACATATACATATGGAAAATCATCACGCTGCAGTTACGATGAGAACAAAACCTAAAAATCAATTGGGTCAAGGTCATTAAAATAAACAACTTGATCGAATTTTGTATTGAAGGACCAAACCTCTATTCCATGATTATGTGCCTACATTAAATTGTATTTAAAAATTTAAGATTTTTTTTAGGCTTGTCTGTAGGCTCTGAACCCTTAGCACCCCATACATGGAAAATTCGAAAAGTCTACTTAATCCTCTTAAAAGGTCAGCTTTTTTCAGAAATTGGTCAGGCATAGTTTTTTTTTTAATCATTTTTTAAAGTTTTTTCAAGGTCAATACAAGGTCACGTGAACTTTTAGCACCTCATTGGTGGGATATTCGAAAAAAATGTATACCATCCGAAAGGCATCTCAATCCTGATAAAAGGTCAACTAGTTTGAGAAATTGGTCAGTCTTAGGTTTTTGTCTATAATCGTTTGAAGTTTTTTGAAGGTCATGCAAGGTCGTATAGACTGTTAGCACCTCAATTATGGGATATTCGAAAAAATTGTATACCATCCGGAAGGTATCTCAATCCTGATAAAAGGTCAGGTAGTTTCAGAAATTGGTCAGGCATAGATTTTTTTTAATGAATTTTAAAAATTTATTATTTTTCAAGGTCATAGAGATTTTTAGCACCCCATTTTAGGAATTTTCCAAAAAAAAAATTATGCCATCTGAAAGTTCACTTAATTTTCATAAAAAGTCAGGCTGTTTCAAAAGTCGGTCAGCTATGGCTTTTTTTAAATGAATTTTTAAAGTGCCGTGACTTCTGCATTTTTTTTTTTTGGAAAATTCGTTAATTGAGATGCTAGCAAAAAGTCATACTGGGACCGAGAAAAAAAAATTTTTAAATTCATTAAAAAAAAAGCCATAGCTGACCGACTTTTGAAACAGCCTGACTTTTTATGAAAATTAAGTGAACTTTCAGATGGCATAATTTTTTTTTGGAAAATTCCTAAAATGGGGTGCTAAAAATCTCTATGACCTTGAAAAATAATAAATTTTAAAAATTCATTAAAAAAAATCTATGCCTGACCAATTTCTGAAACTAGCTGACCTTTTATGAGGATTGAGTTAACTTTCAGATGGCATACAGTTTTTTTGAAAATTCAACCAATGAGGTGATAAAAGTCTTATACTGTGACCTTGAAAACAATTTCAAAAATTCGTGAAAAAAAATCTAAGCCTGACCAATTTCTGAAACTAGCTGACCTTTAATGAGAATTAAATAACCTTTCAGATGGTATATGTTTTTTCCGAATATCCCACCAATGAGGTGCTAAAAGTCTTATACTGTGGCCTTGAAAAAAACTTAAAACCTGCATAAAAAGAAATCTATGTCTGACCAATTTCTGAATTTAGCTGACCTTTTATAAGGATTAAGTTATCTTTTAGATGGTAAACATTTTTTTTGAAAATTCCACAAATGAGGTGCTAAAAATCTCTATGACCTTGAAAAAATAATAAACTTTGAAAATTCATAAAAGAAAATCTATGCCTGACCAATTTCTGAAATTAGCTGACCTTTTACCAAGATTGAGCTACCTTTCGGATGGTATACATTTTTTTCGAATATCCCATAAATGAGGTGCTAACAGTCTATACGACCTTGAACAAAACTTTAAAAATTCATAGAAAAAAAACTATGGCTGACCAATTTCTTAAACTAGCTGACCTTTTATCAGGATTGAGATACCTTTCGGATGGTATACAATTTTTTCGAATATCCCATAATTGAGGTGCTAACAGTCTATACGACCTTGCATGACCTTCGAAAAACTTCAACCGATTATAAACAAAAACCTAAGGCTGACCAATTTCTGAAACTAGCTGACCTTTTATCAGGATTGAGATACCTTTCGGATGGTATACATTTTTTTCGAATATCCCACCAATGAGGTGCTAAAAGTTCACGTGACCTTGTATTGACCTTGAAAAAACTTTAAAAAATGATTTAAAAAAAACTATGCCTGACCAATTTCTGAAAATAGCTGACCTTTTACGAGGATTAAGTAGACTTTCAGATGACATACAGTTTTTTTGAAAATTCAACCAATGAGGTGCTAAAAGTCTTATACTGTGACCTTGAAAAAAACTTTGAAAATTAATTAAAAAAAAACTATGCCTGACCAATTACTGAAATTATCTGACCTTTTATCACTATCCAGTGGCCCTTCATGTGGTATACTTTTTTTTCGAATATCCCCTTAATGAGGTGCCAAAAATCGCGGGTGACCTTGAGAAACTTCAACCTTGGATTAAAAATTTTCTACCAATTTCTTAAACTACCTGACCTTTTATGACCAATTACTGACCTTTTAGACTGCATACTTTTTTTTTCGAATTTTCCATGTATGGGGTGCTAAGAGTTCAGAGCCTTGTCTGTAAGGCCCAAGGTCTGTTGCACGGTATCCACAATAGTAGGGATAGGAATACAAAAGGATATGGAGGAATTTATCGAATAATTATTCTAAAGGTATTCTATAGGTGCGTTTTATTGGCAATTTTATAGCTAGCACAGTAAAATTTCCCTAAGTGAACAATATCAAAACCAAAAGTGCCGATAAATAAGACAGTAAATTAATGCATATGAAAGTGGACAAAGAGTGTGGACTTGAGCCTTGAATGTTGATAATGTAGATTGTTTTTCACTCACAAAAGGATGCGAATACAGCCACAGAAATAAAGAGTGGACATTAATAGCGTTTTATTGAACTTGTATTGCTGCGCTAACTTTGAATTACCAATGTCACTGCATAAGAACCCTTTCATTAACAAAAAAAAGTTTTTCATATTTACTGCCAGTTTAGCAATAAGGACTCTGAGGAAATTAGAAATATGAATTTTTAAATTTTAAACTTAAAATTCTCACAAGATTGAAATTGAAATATTATTTTTCAACTATGCATGCACCTAATATTTTTCTATATCTATTTGTCCAAAAATAACTAATGATGTATTGGCGTACGAATACATAAACAAAGTCATTACAACATTACTACCGCGTTCATCCCAAGTCCCAGACCAGAGCATCAGTCAGAACAGTCAAAATCAAAAGCGAGTACATTAAATCTGAGCGACAGGTATTGGCGGTCGCCTGGAAAATGGCCAATAAAATTTAAATATCCCACACACTCACATTTATTCTTCTTTAAAAATTTTAAAATATTGTTTTATTTTATTTTTTTCCTATACCAATTCAAATTCAGTAAAAAATTGATTTTTAAATTTAACAAAATGAAAGATTATACATCTTCTGTGTTTTTTTTTCTATTAACCTATTTGCATTAAAGTTAAAGACTCCACTCAAAATGACACTTTTAACCACTTTGCGGTCTTGAAATTCAATTCAATTTCAGCAAATCAACAGCAAAAATAAACATCTAAACAAGCAGATATGACCGGAAGCCAAAGAAAAGGTCACAAAATATTCATAGATATTTTTGGGGTCGAGTTGTTTGTACATAAGTGTGTTTGAATTGAAATTGAAAAATCAAATTTGAATTTTCCATTTCAACGATTTAAACGTTAAAACTTCGATATTGTTCATTTTGATGAGAAGAACATCTCTATTCCCATTACCATTATGAGAAATAAACACAAAAAAGCTCTCCTTTCGGATGTCTGTGGAATCTTAAATTCATGCCATTTTAACTGCCTTGTGGATATTTGCTTTCACTCGATGGTATTATCCTTTCCATTACCAGTTTCCACCACTAGCAGCAGCATCAGAAGCAGCAGCAGCGGCGGCGCCAACCACTGGACAAATTGTTTTCATTTCTCATGTTTTTTTCTTTAAGCGGTAACTTTTAGGGGGGTTTTGAGGAATAAGAAAATAAAAATTCGGGTCAAATTTATGCTACCTTTCTGAATGTTATTTTTAGATATAAAACAAAAGAGATGTACCTATACAATAATAAAATCGTCGAAAGGATAAAAGGATAGGTTTTTATTGCATAAGTTAAATGTTGTTTGCAGAGTGCTGGTAGTGGTAGATAGGAGCGAGAATGAAACATGTCTTAATGCATCGACAATAGAAAGCATTAATTTTTTATTCGACATTAACAGAACATATAGATTGTGGTAGAAATAAGAAAACGCAAATTGAAAAGACATTAAGCCATAAAATGAATTAAATAAAATATTATCATTGTTTCAATACCTTAGGGGAAAATTTATTTTAGATAGATGCCTTAAATTATAAGGATAAGAATTTATATCCGAACATAAAGAGTAAATCCACCAAATAATGGAAACAAAATTGAAATAATATCGAAGGGATAAAATTAATACTTAGAGGCAGTGTAAAGGGGATACCTAACATTTCTTTTTCTGAATGCGGCTGTTTTTCGACGATTCGATGGTTGGCTGAACTATCATTTTAGCAGTTGAAGAAAGTAATATGGAGATGGCGCATTATTTTTGGTGAACAGGACCGCAACCCACCACTAGATAACAAAAATTATGTACATATCCATGGCAATATCACGCAGTGTTTTTTTTGTTTTTTTTTTATTCAACTTTACAAAAATAGATATTTTATAAAATACACTGAAAATATTATTTTGAAAAAGCTGAAGCAAAGAAAAAACAAAACCCAAAATTATTATTAATTATTGTACGATTTATACAAAAATGTCAGGGCCCAGATCGCGTAAGACGATTCGATTGAACGATCATCGTTTTGGCTATAGCTTTCTCTATCACATGTGAGGTGAAATATAGAGAGAGCAATCGTCAAAACGATTATCGTTCAATCGAATCGTCTTACGCAATCTGAGCCCAGTTTATTAGACTTTACTACGAATTGTAGTCTATCGAATGATAGGCGGCTCGGCACCCCTTGAAATAGCTATATCTCCAGCCAAACAAAAATAAATCAAATTGAAATACCTAAAATTAATTCGTAAACAATTGGTGGTAGCACCTTTAAGTTGTTGTTGTTGTTGTTGTTGTTTAAAAATTCAACAAAACCCAAAATTTTCGGTCCTTTAGATTTTGACTCAACAAAATATTGTTTGAAGATATTTGTTAGCTTAAAGCTATTCGCTTATTCCATAACTACATGGGAGCGCTATTTCCAGAAATATTTAAACGTGTGTTGTTCGAGGAATAAAGTAACCATATTAATTAAAGTGCTCCTAAAATGCCCAAAAATGAATGCACAGTAAAAAGAATGGTATCAAATTAAAGGGCTTGTGAAACCCTTTTCAAAAATGTACAAATCAACCTCTTACTCCCACTCCTTCGTGTCCAAATTCACTTGTGGAACCTTGGTGGATCTTGTGGAACTTGTGGCGGCGATATCTTGACGTCACGCTAGCACCGCCACAGGTTTGAGGGGGAGGGGACTTAAAGGGCTCAGCTAAAATTGCAGCACTTAATCAGCACCTAATTAGGTCCTAATTTTTGCATCATTAGATTTTTGAATTTCGTCTGTGGCGGCGCCGTCATCTTGACGCACCTCACTTTTGTATGACAAAAAAATACTCTTGGATTTTTTGTCGATTCCTCGCTTTATTTTAAAAATTATTAGGTGGCGAAGTTGGGGATCGAACCTAGACCTCCGACATGACAGTCCATCGCACTAAACATCACGCCACGGCTACTACTCAGTTAGCCCATATAATAGAATCATTTTGGGCCCTATCAGAAAGTTTGAAGGGAATTAAATGTCTTCAGAAATAGGTATTTTATCTACCCTGAAATTTATCAGTGATCATCAAACTCTCTTTACGATCAAAAATTCGTTTTGAAATTTCCAAGTTTTTGCTCACTAGTTTGTTCACCTGGTGAAATAAGAATCCATCAAAAATATCCCCATGTTAAATCGGTAGATATTCAACCGAGTCATGCACGTACGAACAAAAAATGGATTAATTATTATCATTATTTATCTTATTTATATATTTTATTATTGTCAATACGGTTCAAAATTCTAACCGCTGATTCATAAGGTTAAAATAGCAGGCATCAGTAAAAGTTACTCAATGGAACATACCCTCTACAGAACTTTTCATCATTTTCTTTCTTGCTGATGCTATATGTGGGGAAAAATAGTATGGACCTTCAGAAGATTGGAAAGAAAACGTTGTTGGTCCAATTTTTCAATTTTCGGCTCCGTTGTGTATTAATCTGGTTCAATACAAATCCAACAAAAAAATTCCCAACCAAATCGGATGATGTTATGCGCGTACGAACACGAAAATTGAATTTTTTCTTTCTAAAAAGTAGAAGATTTGAAATTGAAATAAATTGAAAAAGAATCGACGAACAGCTCCAAGAGGTATGCAGTGACTTTAAAAACAAAATAAAATGGAAAAAGATGGGTGGGATTGGATCTCTTGGAACGTATTGACAACAACGCGTCAAGATAAATTCTTCGAGCTTCATCACCTTATAGACAATAACGTAGAAGAAGAATACCCTATACCTATAAGGTGGCGAACACAAACCTATACGAGAGCTATTTCGATCAATTTAAAGTTTTAGAGATTCCGTTTTGATCCCGATATTGAAAAAGCAGTTCATCTTATAGACGTACTGTATATATTGCTCACCGTTGCACCGGCCGCTCTCACTTGGACTCATCCGCAGCGTTGCCGCCAGAAAAAAATTAACTTTCTGAAAAACGTGACAAATTTTTCTATTTTGTTGAAAAAAAACTGTAATTAATTTTATGGCGGGGTGTAGAGTGTAATACGTCATACAAAATCAAAGCAAATCATTTGCTATATATATTGGTACATCGTCGAAAAATATGAGTTTCTGTCAGTTTTGTACGGAATTTGGACCAATTTTCAAAATTTTGTTGAAATTTGCTTAATTTTAAGTAAAATTATTATCGTGACATATTGAAATTTTTCGTGCCACCGTGCCACGACGAAATTATCGTGTCAAAGAAGCCACGATCGTGCCACTTCGGCAACGCTGCTCATCAGTTGACTAAGGAGAATTTTGTTAATTCTAAATGTTTATTGAGTTTCGGTTCATCTAACATAGATTTCCATTATCGATTTCGATTATCCAGTGCGTGGACTAGTATATCCACCGAGATTATAATTCTAAATCATTAAAGTTGTAATTCTTTTTGCTTGGTTTTAAGAGATTGTATCTTAAAAAAAACCTCATATATATTAAAATTATATTATTCATTTATTTAATTACGTTTAATTTAAATTAATGTTCTGTTCACACATTCTTCTCGCATTATTTTTCATTATTATCCCAGCCACCAGGAAAACCAGTTAAGATAGACATTACGCATCCTTCCTTAAACCTTACTAATCTATAGGTACATGCGAGCAATTCCTTTCTGAAAACATCCTATTTATTTATTAAACTATACCTACTATAGCTATACCCGCACTAATTTATATCAAAGTTTTGTAATATTAATTTCATGTTCACCTTTGATATAATCTTTTAAGGATCTTAATGAATTGAATACATTTTACCCTGCTCATTGCTTCCAAATAAACCAAAAGCATGGTAATTAATTAAAGCTATTAGAGACCCATCTCCATTCTCAATGAAACCCACATTACATACATATATACCACCAAAACACTCTTTGAATAAGGATATCCAGAATTTATTATAAATTATGCAAAGCGTTACGGATACACTCTATTGGTAATCATTTGTTTCCACCTGAATTTCCCTCTATTTAATTCAATGAGCAAAATAGACTCAAGTCTTCCGGAAAAACAATAATATAATATTCAGTATCGAACAATATAGCGGGCAGGGGGGGCGACACGGGGTTAGGTTGTTCTCTTTGTTCTGATGATGTACCTTAGTTCGGCCCGAACCTTTTAATAAATTCATTACAAATAGAATAATTTGTAGATATTCGTACTTCGGGGCTTGTAATCCTCTGTTTTATTTTCATTTTTTGTTTGCTTATTCAGAAAAAGTGCGTGTTTTAGTCTTAAAAATTCTGTGGGTAAGAAAATAGAATTTATTCACTTCGTTTGTGTCCATATAGAACACCGAATAAAAGATTTATGCTTTTGGTTTTCTTTTCAAGTGTTATAGACTATAAATAAATCATGAGCGGTTTGGTTTCATTTCAATCTGCTGGTTAGGAGAAATAAAAAAAAAGAACAAAAATTCAATAAGAAATTTGTCTTAATGAACAAGAAAAATAAGAATCAATTTCAGAATAATCCTCAGAATCCTTGAAAAATGTTTTGACTTGATTTCTTTAGGGACGGGGACGGCCTAAATATTCTCTTTCCGGTAACTTTTTAATTCTTTATAAGAAATGTTTTACTTAGGTTATTATTTTATTTGTTTTTTTTTTTTACTTAAATTAATTAACTAAATATATTGGATACTGAAGTATGGAGCAAGGAGTTTTCCTTAATTCACTAATTTGCACTTGCGTTTTAATGTTGTTGCAATTCAAAAATCGTGGTCGCAACAAATAATTTCCATGCACGCATTTGTAGTTTTCTATAAGGCGAAAAATTTGTCACCAAGTATATATTGCTATATATTTGTAGCAAATGCATGCATTTTTATTTTTAAAAAAAATTGCATTAAAATTATTGATTTGATTAAAAATTGATTAAAAAATCACACGGGTTGTGTGATCGAGACGACTAAAAATCGCAAGTGTGCTCCCTAAAGTCTCTAAGTAAATTAAAATCTCCTGCTCCTATCTCAATTTTAACACGTGCGCAGATAGAAATAACACAAAAAATTCGGCGACTATATTTTTCTTTTCGAAAAATCCTCTAATTTTTAGAAAAAAAATTTTCAATTTTTGTGTTCGTACGCTCATAACTCGGCTAAACATCATCCGATTTGGTTGGATATTTTTGTTTGTTGGATTTGTATTGAACCAGATCAATACACAACGGAGCCGAAAATTCGAAAATTTGACCGAAAATTAGAAAAGTAGACCGAAAAACTAAGAAAA
The DNA here is from genome assembly GCA_947049315.1 of Epistrophella euchroma. Lineage (NCBI taxonomy): Eukaryota > Metazoa > Arthropoda > Insecta > Diptera > Syrphidae > Epistrophella > Epistrophella euchroma. Next base: position 41,998,248 of record OX346247.1, on the reverse strand, counting down.
TCGTGAAAATACCTTGAAATTTAAAAATTTCTGAAATGAAATTGTGTTCGTAATTGCATAATTCAGCCGAACATCATTCGATTTGCATAGAGATTTTTTTGTTTGATTTGTATTGACCGAATGCACGAATGCACAACGGAGCCGAAAATTGAAAAATTCGACCAACAAAGTCAGAAAATCGTAAAAACATCTTGAAATTTCCAACTTTGTGAATTAGTTTTTTGTTCGTACGCGCATAACTCGGGTAAACGTCCTCTAAATTGGATAAAGATTTTTTTGCTGGATTTAGATAAACACACTACGGAGATAAAAATTTGAAAATTAGAACGAAAAATTCGAAAAGTTGCGTGATGATAACAATTGGAGCTTGCTCGATTTTCGAAAGAAATATTCATAATTCAATCAATTATAGGTGGAACGATGTTTGCTGGGTCAGCTAGTATTTCTATATTTTTATAAAATAATTTATTATTATATAATATTAAATTTATTCTAATTTCCTAATAAATTTATAATATTAATCTAAAATATAGATTTTAAGGGATATTAAAAAAAAAAAGTTACATACATAGCAAATATTAATATGTATTAAGATTAAATTTGAATTTAATAACTCACCTTTTTGTTGCTCTTAAATACTGCGCACTTAAATTTATCGGTGCTAGAATCTCGGGCAATATAACTAAATATCTTGAGATCGCTACTATCATGTGAAACATAAAATATCCTGTAAATGGGATGATATAGAAATTCTTCTGGTTCACTATTCCATTGTTTTTTCTAAATTATAAAAAAAAAGAAAATGTAAATACGCATTTATACTCATATGCTTAACAAAATAACTTACTTTTCTTCTTCTCTTTTTTAATAATACTTTTACTCCATCCACCGAAACTGTTATTGTGACTTTTTTCTTCTTTTCATTCCGTACTTTGTAGTCATACTGAAAATTAAAAAAAAAAATAATTATATCTTTGATTTAAATCATTGAATTGGAAATTTCTTATATTTAAAGAATTGGGGAAGAAAATTTAAATTCTGTTATTTTTCCCTTAAAATATGGAACATGATAAATTTCACCATCGCACTCTCCCATTGCCTTCTTTCCACCAAGTCGTCACCGTCGTACAATCAAAGATGAAAGATAGAACTCGGAATTTAATTTACAATTAAAGAAACAAAAAAAGAATAGGATCCTTTTGTAGAACTTACAAATAAATACCACACACCCCCCTCCCTCCATAAAAACACAAAACTTCGATGAAATTTTCCAATAGAAATACCAAAAACCAGGCGCATTGTCAATTATAGCTCATTGTGAGGTTGTTTCTCTTGGGCGCCATTTACAATAATTTGCATAATCACTTGAGTTCTATTCTTTGCTTTCAGAGACCAGAGGGTTAAATTCCAGGGTTGAAAGTTGTGTATTGTTCAAAACCAAAAAGCTTAAGACCTTTTCAGTAGGCAAGGCATTATTATTGGTAGGGCCATTTTAGGTGTCTGTTATCAGGGTAATTCCGTACCACTTAGGGTATTTATTTTAAAGCATCAGGCCAACCAGCTTATACCTTCCGTTTTGTTGTACCCCCAATAAAGTTATTATCATGCTCTTATGTATGTTTGTACATTTCTGTGAGTAGCTTCGTATCTATGAATTTTATATCAAAAAGAACTTAATTTATGGCTGAAACTTTTTCGAGCAATTTCAGAATTCAATGGCTTACTTCTATTTCTCCCAGATAAATAAATGGGAAAAAAAAAACGAACAACCTACCTCATATCCATTAGAAGTTTTTCAGTAATAAAATTTGTTGCTGGTCCTGGAATACGAACAAAAAAAAATGTTTTCAAACTTTTTCTTCTGTTTTCACAGATTAAGCTTAAAAGATCCTTTGCTTGAATGACTTTTATAGGGGCGCTATATGGTAATTGAGGGCGGCAAAAAAAAAAAAAAGTGTTATTCGAAAATGGCACTCTATACACATGAACGTGTGAGTTAACGGTTTTTTTTTTCTACCTATGCCATGCCCCAGACGAATAGGTAGAATATGTGATGAAAGTCTAATGCGAACATATATTACAACACGAGGATTATTTTGCGAATAAGTTTGAATAAATTACTTAACCAAGCTTTTTAACTCAAAAAGTTGAAACGAGAGTAGATTCTAATTTACAGTGCGAGCGAACTCATCCCATTAAGAGTTTTGTTTTCCGAATACATTACGGATAACATAATACTCTATGGTCTATGCGATGGTGTGCAGAGAAGGATTTTTGGTTTGGGAAAACAGTAGGTATAGAGAGAGTGGGTTTGGCGTGTGTTTTCTAACATCATAGGGGCAGTTAAAACTTTTGCTGTTATGAAAGAAGTGTTATCTTGGTTTTTTGGTGGAGCTGTTGTTTTGCTGGTTGTGGTTGTTTTTGATTTATTAAGAGCGAATGGTATATTTTTAATTTAAAAGGAGCTTTTCCTCGTAGGAATTTCCGTTTTTGAATTTCTTTATTTAACAGCCAAAAAAGGAAATTCTAACAGCATCATGTTCAAGAAAGTGATGCACGATTTGGAGAGGTTGTTGTTTAGTTTGCAGAATTGGTTACTATATTTATTAATTTTTTTTATATCATTAGCGAGGAAAGTTTTTTAATCATATTTTTTTCGAATATCAATGCCTTACAGGGTTGCCACTGTCTTGAATTTAAGGTGAGTTCTTTTTCTTGAAAAGCATTAGTAATTTGATTTAATCGAAAAAAAACAGCTTCAACCGTTTTTGATAAGGAAGGAGTAACTTTGACAATGTTGGCATAAAGTATAACGTTATGTTTCCTGTTTGATTTTTACTTGCTATAGAGCAAGTATTTGTCTCGTGTAAATAAAATTTCGAGGTTGTGATTAAATTCGACATTACGATCGGAGAAGAGCCTAAGTGGTTAAGCCTATTGGCTTCAAATTTGGTACACAGTATTTTTATGTAATTTCATAGAGGAGAAATTTGAATTTTTGATTTAGCTCATCCAGTACAGGTAGCTGCCATACAAAAACTTCAGTTTTTTCCAAATGTTTCCCTAAAAAACTTTAACGATCTTGATAAAACTTCGTACCTGCAATGGAAATAGTATGTTGTAAGAAAACTGCATTTCAGTTTTGTATTACCGAAATAGGGTTTTGATGTTTTTTGAAAAAAATGGTACACCGATTTTGTTATAATTTTGCAATATAGTTCTTCTTTTAGTATGTCATATAATATTACATTTAAAAAATTTAAAATAATTTCTTTTAAACAGAAAAAAAATTTAAAGAAATATTTTTTTAGCACTTTTGACTTTTTTAACATATTATAATTGAACCATTATTTGATATAAATGGCATTCTATGCATAATAACGTATTGAAGAATTGGTAAGACTTAAAAAAAATCAACGCAGCTTTGTTTTTTTTTTTGTTTTAATTTAAAAAAAAACCGTTAAAATTGTTGAAAAAAATATCGAATAACTTAAGAACACACAAAGATATTAACTTTGGGTTAATTTTATTTTATTCACAATGCCATAGTTGATAATTGGTTGAGTTTGCACAAAAATTTAATTGACAGTCTAAGAAAAAAAAAAAAAAACTTCAAGAAACTACTAAAAATTGTTGAAAAATGTTTTCGGCTTGAATATCTCCGTTACAAGGAATGATGATATTGATTTCAGGATAATTTTATTCTACACATAATGCCGTAATAAATAAAAACTGATAGAGTTTGAAAAAAAAGTTCATTAGCAAATAGCCCGTGAGGTAATAATGGTTAGTGCGTTGGACTGCCATGCCAGAAGTCTGGGTTCAATTCCCAGCCGCTGCCACCTACACACAAAAATGTTTTTCAGAGCTACATGCCTCTTGCGTGGAAGTAACAAATCCTACAAAAGTATCTTCTGTCATAGAGAAGTGCCGCTATGTTCGTACTCGGTAATAAACTGTTGGTCCCCTCCATTCCTGCAAACATGCACACAGGAATGGTTAAGAGTTGTAAGTCACTATAGGCTCTAGTTTTTCATGATCTGTTGTGCTTTGGTTTGATTGCAAAACTGACAAGGTTTTCGAAGATTTTAAATAGCATCGGATATCGAATTTCAAAGCGCACAAATGGGAAGTTATTAGTTTGGGTCAGACCCAGCGTCTTTTTAATTTCGTATTCGTACTTATGTATAACTAGCAGGCCCGTGCTCGCCTTGCTTCGAATGTTTAAATAACGTCAATTTTATTTATTTTTGTATTAATTTTTGATATTTTTCAAACGATTTAGCACTTTTCTTTTCTATTTTAATTATTTTGTGGTAAACAGCTGTAGATTTTGAAAGCAAAATTAGCCTATATGTCCTGTCCATTCTCATGCTCCAAGACTCTCGCTCTACCAGCTCTCAATACAATCAATTAGGTATTTTCGGAGATTAAGGGGAACAAACAAACAGACAAACAAACTTTCACATTTATAATATTAAATAGGATTAAGGTTTGAAAACAAAAAAATCTTCTACACCACATTTTCCCTATGGGAATTTTTTTCTTTCAAGATTGGAAACTTCTAAAATCTCTCATCACGTTTCAACAATCGAAGCAATAAATGTTCAAACTAGATATGGTTAAGCTTTAACCTATAACCCGAACCCATGTTTGCATGTTAACTTCAGATTACTCTCAAGGGAACCATTCGATCAGAATACAGTTTCGTTAAATGGAATAGAAAAAGAAAGAAAAATCCTTTCGAAACCATTTCCTCTTCCTTTCTAACCCCAAATCTCTATTCAAGGATAACTCCTATCCTATTACTGATGGTTACTATCGCTTTTCATGTATACCAATTACTTACGTCTGGAATATTATACCCACCCTGTATATGCATGAGCATCATCAATATCCATATCCGATCCTAGTATATCTTTTGCTACATAAACAGTTGGTTTGTAGACTTGTTGAGTTAACTATAGTAAAGAGTGTGGTGATAGGCATCAGGACATTTCATAGTCAATGCACAGTACTTTTTTGAATAGATATAATATTCTCCACAAACAAAAACCAAAGCACTTTGTATGCAAATGTCATGCGAGCATATAAAACTTTAATGAGAATTTTCAAAAGGATAAAATATCCTTTCTATGCCAGTGGCGAATAGTGTATAAACTTTATACATAGCTGTATGTGTTTCAGTTTGAATAGACAAACTAATATAGTTGTGTCAGAGTAATATTGTACGTGATGCACCCAGTAATGGCAGTCAAGTGAAAATCCCACATATGTCACGCTCAGTTGAAGAAGTATTGTGAAAACTGAAAAACAGGATAACATAAATATTTGTTCATGATTTATCTCTATCTCCTTGACTGACAAGTTGGTAGTTTGAATTTGTCTACACAAAAACAATGAAAACGGTATTCAAGTTTTATTTGTTAGTTTTAGCTTATCATGTATGGTTTTCATATAAAATGAACAGTCCCTGAGTTGATATTAGATTTGGCTAGAGTTATGAATATGAAATTGAATAAAATGAATAAATAATGCATCACACATTCGATAGATTCAATTTTTGGAAAAAAAAATCAACTGATGGTGATGGAGTAGATAGTAATTGAGAGAGGTAGGTCTATTCTTTGAAACCATCAATCAAAGAAGTGACTCAGTTTTTTTGTTTTGTTTAATAAAATCAGCTTTTACAGTTAAATGAACTTTTTTTCTTTAGTATGGCGCATTATCGCATGGCAGATACCGTTATATTATAAGATACTAGCTGACTTGACAGACGTTGTCCTATTTTGATGAGATTCACACTGATAAATTTTTATATTTGACTTTTTTTTTGGGACATTAGAATCTTTTACATGTGGATATAAGAAGAACAAGAGGTGAAAAAATCCTCTTAGCTAATCTTAGCTTGTTTTTAGTACATATAACATTACAGACCCTTTAAAATAAGAAATAAGCATTAGCAGAGTCACTGTGGCGTATACGTACTTTTTATTAGCATATTTTAGTTAGTTTTAAAAATCTGTACATCACAGCTTAACAATTCATTTTGAATCGCAAACCCCTCTTAAATAAAAATAAGTCCTTATGTAAGTTAAGTCAGAGTTTGTTGTTTAAAAAAAAATTAAAATCGATTGCGAATTTTATCCCACTAAAATTGTACTTCTGTAGGCAAAAAATATTTGTTTGTCCTTTGATAATTGTGGAGTGGTGTGATGTTAAGGTGCCAGTTATAGCTTTCAGTGAAACTCATCATTGAAAATTTTTAATTTAAGATTAAAAGCACTTAAAAAGCAAAATCAGTGTTTATTTTGATACCAATAATATGAAGCTGACGATTTTATTAGTATTTATTCCCAAAATTTATTTTCATTTGAACCCAACCTTTCCATGTAAAGTGACTTTAAGTATTTAAATGATCATTGGAAAATTAAAAGACATTTCATGAGAACGGTTGGGCCGAACTGAAATTTTTTTTTTGGAAAAATATATTAAATATGTCATAAATTTTATTTTAGCAACAAAATAATTACAGAATTTTATTTCTAAACGTCTTAAAATAAATCATTAAAATTTTCAAAGATAAGCTTTAATGAGAGCTGTAATTGGCGCCTAAATGAGTTGGTGTTAACATAACCAGTGCCATCATCCAGAATTTACGACAATTTCTTCGTCAAATCTGTTATATATATATACATACATATGTATGTATGTATGTATGTATGTATGTATATATGTATGTATGTATTAAGTTTTTCATAGTACCAAAAACAAACGTACAAACAAAAACCCATTTCAAAAATTATGGTTTATTGGCTTTTACCGGGCAAAATTTTCCAACTTTCGGCTTCGTAGTGTGTTACATATGTATGTACATATGTAGTTCAATACGAGTTCAAATGAAATAAATATTCAATGTTTTTATTTTATTTGTCAACAAAAAACATAAACGATTTTTGTATATAATAATTTAGTAACGCATAGTGTTCAAAAACTGTTAAATTTCGCAATTTTCTTAATTTCTCTTTTCGTAAGATCCTTAAAAAAAATAATGAATGAAATCGGTAAAATACACTCACAGGCACAATTATCCGCCCACCTGCATTTTTCGTCACCCTAACCATTTAAGTTCACTATAATTTATCTGCTGATTTGTTTTTTTACGAAGATTTTTTTTTTTTTTTTTAATAATACAAATTCTATATACTACTGAAATAAATCAGCCAAGAAGAAGACTTAGCACTATTTTATTGGACTTGTTGAATGATTGATTCAATATAGCTTTTAACGGCCTTTAGTCCATGAAAATTTTTTGGCGTTTCGTCCCGGCGATCTCACTTGATTTGTTTTTTGTTTAGCGGATATATTTTCGCAAGAAACAAAAAACTAAAACCTTTATTTCGCAAGATAAAATCGTCATCGAAGCATTTTTTGCAATTTAAGCGATTTTTAATATTGTTTCAGTTACTTAAACAACATACTGATAAATCGGTTTTGCATCGCTACTAAAGCTCGTACACGTCTTTTTGAGGTGAGGAATGTTAGTGTGAGTGAACATGCCATCAGAAAAAGGTTGGCAGAATTAAAATTCAGAGCTTTCCAACCAGCGCGCGCCCCAAATTGCTCCCACAGCACCGTACAGCAAGATTTCATTTTGCGTGAGAATGTGTTAACTGGGCTGCAGAGGAAGGAAGTGACGTCTTAACCTCAGACGAAAGCAGAATAGGTCTACGAGGTCCAGATGGACGTCAGCGTGTCTACAGGCGAAAAAACGAAAGGTTTGCTCCATACACGATAACCGAAACAGTGGAGTACCAAGGAGGGTCTATAATGGTTTGGTTAGGCATCAGTTATGAAGCTCGCACCGACCTTGTTGTGTTCGATAGAGGCAGTGTGAACGCTCAGATATACGTGGAAAACGTTTTGCAAGATAATGTAATGCCTTTCGCACCAATTTTTGGTGAACACTTTCGCTTAATGCATGACAACGCACTATGCCATACCGCAAATTCTGTAACTAACTACCTAAATGAGGTCGGGATTCCAGTTTTGCCATGTCCATCTTGCGGTCCAGATCTCAAACCTATCGATCATCTTTAGGACAACCTTAAAAGACGTGTCCGAGCGAGAACACATGTCCCTACCACTCTAGGAGAGCTTAAGACAGCTGCAGTATAGGTGTGGCACAACATCCCTCAGTCGGATGTTCAGGACATCATTGACGGATTGTCAAACCGGCTCCACGAAGTAATTAGAGCCTGCGTCGCAAACACCCATTATTACAAATTAAGTTTTTCAATAATTTTATCACTTTTTTAACAACAAAAGATAACATCTTTTTCAGTATTTTGTGTTCTTGTTTGTTTTTTGTGTTAATTCTTTAATAAACGTGGTATTTTCTCAGAATTTTTGTTTTATTTTTTATTTTTCAAATTTTTTTTTCAACATTACTTACACCCAATGTGGTCTCAACTTGACGGTTTCTTTAAATTTACAGAAATACGAGGTGGGCGCTTAAATGTGCCTGTGAGTGTAGTTCTCAATTTATAGCGTGACCAAGACAAAAAGGCATTCATTTTTATATAATATAGATAAGAACAATTTTAATTTTTTACAGTTCATTAAATTGTTGACTGAGCATTGTTTTGTGCCATAGGCCACTTTTGTTGTTTTTGAGTTGTTTTGTTTTTTTTTTATTTCGTGTTGGTTTGCCTTAAAGCTTATAGATCCGATTTGCGCTTTATTCTATCAAACCTGAGATATCGAAATTTGATTTAATCTAATAACCAATGAAATCAACATTTTGTAGCATTGTTTTGTGCCATAAACCATTTTTTGACGTCTTGGGACCGATTTTTCATATACAATTTTTGGTAAATTTTTGGGGAGATTTGATTTGTCCCACGTGCCTATGCTTTTTTTTTTATTTCTCAAAAACTTAAAAATATTTTATATCTGGTTTTCAGAACTTGATTAAAAATTGAAAAGTGCATGGAATATTTAAAAAATACAGTGGCACTGAATTACGCATAATTTTGAAAAAAAAAATCGACTTGAAAGAAATTTGACTGTGAAATTTAATTTCTCAAAAACTATTCACTTAAGCAACTTACATGGCACGTTAACCTTCAAAAAACTTCTCAAAAACTATTCACAAACAATTTGATATAAAAAATTTAAGAATGGAGTATTAGCCTTTAAAAGAAGCTATAACACATCATTTTATTTGCTTTCGTTGATTTTTTAGTAATATTTGTACGTCCCTTACTTTGGTAGGCACTTCTTGGCAGAATCAAAAAAAATGTATTTCTGAATTTGTAGTTATTTGTAATTTGTAAACGAACGAAAGTACGAAAATAATAATTCGCTTGGTGTCAAAAATTGTAGTTTGCTATAAATATCGGTTCGCAACGGAAGTGCTTTTTTTAAATTTATAACTGAAATAAAAAATGTCCCGTGAAAGCTACAAAATTAATTCATGCCCAACAAATTAGCACTAAAAAGCTACTATATCGGCCAAATTTTTTCGAAATATACGTTTTTTTTTACCGTTACAGTGGGTATATAATATATCTTCGCTTAGCGGAATTTTTTATAACAAAAATACTAAGAGAGCAAAAAAATCGGTGTTTACGGGTTTCATTAAGTTTAGGGCGACTCCAAATTCGTGCATAAAAAAATCGATTTTCTTATTACAATTTTAGATTTGAATTTAAAAAAAACCTTTAAAGCTACAAAATTTCGTTTTTGTGTAACAAATTAGCATTTAAGACGATAAAATTTCTGGCAAAAAGAACAAATTAAAATTTCCTTTTTTTTTTTCTTTTTTTTTTATATATTTTGTACACCATCTTTCGTTTTATTTTAACGGACCGGAAATGCATTTCTTAAACTTTAAGTTCAAATAAAAAATTAACCAGAAAAGTTATCAAATTAATTTTTGCGCAAAAAAGGAGCATTTAAAAAGCTACAATTTTTGACACCAAGAGAATTTTTTTTTTTTTCATACTTTCGTCCGCTAACTTATTTTAGCGGAAACTTGAATATTTTATAAACTATTTGAGCTATAAAATCGTGGTTTTTGCGACTCAAGGGCATTTAAAAAGCACGGGCAGACGACATTTTTTGTCAAGACTTTAATTTATTCTTTTAACCGAAATATTTATGTAACACATTTTTTTTTAAATTATTGAATAAAAATCTATCTATCTATTATTTAAAAAGCTACAATTTTGAGTGTCAATTACTATTTAAAATTAGTATTATTTTAGATTTCGTCCGCTAACGTCAAACTAATTTTAGCGGAAACTTTAATAACTCTGAAACTATGCGAGCTACAAATTTTTGGTTTGAGAACAAAATTTGCATTTAATTAGCTACAAATTAAGATATCAAAATTTTTTGATTCCGCCTAAATAAGGGGCGTTAATTTTGTTTCCATTTTAGGTCATCTTATCCAGGTGGGGGGATAGAGTCTTTTTCTTAGAATATAATGCACAGTGCACGAATTAAGCGACACCCTGTTTAAATCCCTAGAAAAGAAATTGGAATTTCTGTTCTACTTCATTTAAAAAGAAGTTTTGTTTTTCAAATCTGTTTTAATGATTTCGAGAGCTATATGGAAAAGAATATTATATTTCAGCAAAGCAGGTACTTTTAGTTTTGTGTTATTCCTGTACATACTGGTGTTATATTAAGTAAAAAAAAGAAGTTATTTCTAAAAACCACAAAAGCTGTCACCTAATGTAATTTAACAAAAATGTATACATGTCAAACAAAAAACTCAAAACAAAAACTGGTATTTAAACATAATTACTCATTTTCCAGAGAAAATCTAAAAAGAACTTTTTTGAAAAAAATCAAACAAAAGAGAAAACTAATTATAAGACCCATACTAAATTGTTTTTCATTATTTTTCTGCACAATCTAAATGCTTCCGTCATTTAATTTAATGAATTCAACCATCTGAAAAGTTATCATGAGTTGCCATCACCATTTACTATACATAAATACATATATACCCATTGGCTTTTAAATGGAACTCATTTTCTCCGAAACAAAACAACACTACATTGCTGTGGAGTGAAATGAAGCATCCTGGCATTTTCCAAATGACTGATTATTATTGCAATGAAAACAACATTATTTGCCCCAGCATTTCATCATCAACGCTAATTAAGTCAATCAATTCCATCACACAGGACCAACATCACAGGACCCAACCAGCATGTATACTACCTATAAGGATGAGTCTAACCACGCAACCTTAACGCATCATCAGTTCAAACTCATTCATCTGTCCAGCTCGAGAGATAACAATCGTATATCCCTATAATTATGTGCGTTTTTTTTTTCGATTCAATATTCATGATGAATAAAGCGTAGGTATGTTTTTTCGGACTTTTATCCTGCAGAAATGAATAATTAGTTCACATAAATTCATTAACATAATTTTGGTTGAATTATGAAACATACACAATTTCGTTTCATTTTGACCACCACCAGCACAAAAACCAGTACAACCACCCCCATCAGGCAAGTGATTAAATACATTTTTTCGGACCAAAAAAAATCTAAAAGTACCTTTTTTTTCTCATCACTATGAGTTATTTTGTACCTTACTCTTCTACATCTCTTTTATTAACCGAACCGGCAAAAACTGATACCCTACGCTTTTAACCACATTTCCCATTCCCATTGCTATAGTTGAACAAAACACTGGAGCAAGGCAATTAAATCAGAGCTTATTAAAAGTAAAAAAACTCTGTATAAATTGCTAATTCACATAAATTAAAAAATATATATATTATGCCGCCTCCTCTCCTGCTGCCAGTTTTAATGAAATTATTTATCTAGCCATTGCAGCTTCAGGACATAATACAAAAAAAAATATTTATAATTGGACTTACCCGGATGCGACGCATAGCCTGGACGATCTCAGCTCGGGTGTTTGGCCGGGTTACCTCTTCTGAGCCGATATACTGCAAGGAAAAAAAAAACAAGAAACATGGATCAATAATAATTCTCAAACTACACACAAAAATAACGCACACACACACACTCACATACACATCAAAACTATTTGCATGCAATCAAACAAAGTGGATTTGGGAGATCCCATTGATTCAAAAACAACAATGCAGCATCAATCAACACAACAAACGCTGTTTCCGTGAAAAAAAAAAAAGGATTCCAAATTCGAGAAAATCCTTTTCGGTACCACATCATCCATCAATCCTTTCTGTTTTTGTTGGGTTTCTAAGTTCTTCAGCTAAGAACTGCAACACACAGAAATGGGGAAAAAAAATACCTCCCTTTTGTCAAGCCTGATTGTTATATAGACTTTACTAACCTCTACTATTGACAATAACGTCAGAAACCTGCAAACACTCATAGCAAAGCAATTCGATTTCAAGGAGCTGAAGTGGAGGAATTTTTCTTTTCCCTTTCAAGTGGAAGTTTGACTTAAAGATTTGTATTAAATTTTTGGGTATTTGTGAGTAGTTTGAATTTAGGAAATTAATTAAAGAATTTGTTTTTGAAGTTTCTGATTTTGAATTGATTAAACAACAATTTGAGATTTGTGTTCACGACGACCGACGCGACGACGACGTTGAGATCGTCTGTTTCTGCAAGGTGATGATACTACATAATCTTCGTTAACTCCAAATTTTATTCGAATCTGTTGAGCGTAATTAAGTTTGAAGAACAAACATTCACACAGACGAACTTTAACGTTTATAATATTAAAAATAATAAGCTGTAGAAATTAAAGACATGACACTCTATTATTATTTATGTGTATATAAAAAGAAAACGTATTTTGGTACAGAAGGTTGAGCCGAAAACCCAAAATTTTGTTTTCAAGTCGTTATAAGCTACGAATTGGGGAGTCGCAAATCAAAGGGGTTAAAAAAAAAAAGAAATAAAATCGGTTGATATCTCCCGATGATAAAACGTATTGATAAACATATAATAAAATAGGGAAAATAAAAAAGATACATCAAGGAAGTCATTCTTTAAATTTCTAAAATAGCTTCTAAAAAAAAGTCTCGAAGAAGCCTAACTTTTAACGGATTAAGATATCATGACATTTTTTTTTTGCCTGAATAGAATTTTTAAATTTCCAGGTAATTTTAAAGAAAAATTTTTTACTGGGTGTTTCAGAATTTTCTGCTAAACTAAGGGCCAGTTGCATAAATGTGGTTCAATATTTAACCCGTTGTTCAGCAATTTTAACTCGCCGATTTTGACGGATTAACTAAGGTTCAGCGATGGTACAAGGTTCAAGTATGTGATAATAGCTTAGTGCATGCCTGAACCATCGCTAAAATCTAAGTTAATTCAACGAAATCGGTGAATTAAAACTCCTGAACCACGGATAAATATTTGAACCACGATTGTACAAGTGGCCATAAGGCTTTTTTACCAAAAGAAATAAAAAATTATGTTTATTTAACTGCAATAATAGTTTTTAAAGTCTGCGATTGTAGTAATTTATGGTTTCTTAAAGCTAATCTCAGAAAAACAGTAGTGAATTAATAGTATGTTCTCACTGAACGAAATTGCACAATTTTGGATTATTTTACAATTTCCCATACAATGACGCAATTTCAAAATCATCTCAACTCGCCTCAATTTCAATTAAATTGCGAACAAAATTGCATTTTATAACAGTTATATAACAATTATCTCCCAATAAAGTGAACGAACAGAAGTACAAAGAATAAAAAACAAAAATAGTAGGCGCCAGTTATAGCTTTCATTGAAAACCATCATGGTAATTTCGAAATTGAGTTTTCAAAGTTGTGCAATTTCAGGCTCAGTGGGAGCATACTATAAAGTATCGCACTTTTTTTTAAGGGCATATTGCAAGTATTTTGCAAAGATATCTATGTGAATATTACAACCAAGATAGTGGAGTAATTATTCCAAAAACCTTTTTTGGCTTTTCTGAAAATGTATGGATTTATATTAACAAACATATTATAGTTAATTTTAGGTTGGGAACTGCTGAAAAAACCAATTTATAGTGAAAAAGTATGCCCCAAAATAGTGTTTCATATTTACATATTTAAATTATTTAAAAAAGATCAACAAAAAAAAGATCAACCCTCACCTACTAAAATATTCGAAAACTGGAATAAAAAATGATAAAGAACAACTTTCAAGTAAAAAACACTATGCGCTATGAAACACAGGTTGATTTCAATATTTTTAAGACATCCTAAACTAAGTCCCAACAAGAGTAGTAGTAGCCCGTGGCGTTATGGTTAGTGTGTTGTCACGCCAAAGGTCTGGGTTCGATTCCCAGCCTATGCCACCTTAGCACAAAAAAGTGTTTTTCAGGGCTAATGCCTGTTGCGAGGAAGTGACAATTCTTCCAGGAGTATCACCTGTCATAGAAAAGTGCCGCTAACCTTAACCGTTCCGATTCTGCAATAAACTGTAGGTCCCCTCCATTCCTGCAGACATGCACACAGGAATGGTTGTAGTCACTAGGCCCAAATTCTTCATGAGCTGTTGTGCCATCAAATTTATAAAAAAAGAAATGAATAAATAAATTTGATGGCACAACAGCTCATGAAGAACTTGGGCCTAGTGAAGTACATAACTCTTAGCCATTCCTGTGTGCGAGTCTGGAGGAATGGAGGGGACCTACAGTTTATTGCCGAATCCAAATGGCCAACAAAAGAACAAAAACCAGTGTCACAATCTAGTGCAAAACCGTAATGTAAAGTTGGATTTATAATTGAAGCGTTTAGAAGATGAAGTAGCTGAGTGAAATTTTTTTAAATTTATTTTTTTAATAGCTTTTGAGAAAACAATCCTTTTTGTTTCCTAAATTTTATAGTTTAAGCAATTCTTTGTCTCAGTATTTCAGAGGTCAACACTTCTTATCATACAATATTATTATTTAATACTTTCTACCTGCAGTTGGTCTGATGAATTTCGATCATGCTCCTTTATATGAGAATAAAAAAAACCATCAAAGATTCAAAATCCTTGAATAACATGCCAAGCCATTTGGCAAAATAAAAGGAACTTTCTCAAAACCCCACTCTGCTGATGGTTCTCGAATATCTATCTCAAGGATAAAATTTGCGTAGATACAGACCTACATTAATTTTATAACAAACGACAACAAATACAGACTTTGTGACAATTCTGTAATTACCAGTGCATTGCTTCTGTCAACATGTCAAATAAGTAGATCAGCCTCTTTTCATTCTATACGAATACAAAATGCATATTTATGTATATAAACAACGCAACGTAACCATTTGGTTTCTGTTTAAGTATACATTTTTTTTTTGTTTTATTTCGGTTAATAGGTAAAATTTAATTTAATGAAACAGACAAATTGTTGTAGAAAACCATCAGAGACACAGAAGTACTCATTCAATGCAAGTGCAAGATGATGTCGACGACACGAGCCAGAGCTAGTCTACTTGCCATTTTTTTTTTTTTTTTTTTTTTGTAATAAAGATCTTCCAAGCTAAAAATAAAATTATTAACACTTAAAAATGTTTATTACAAGATTTTTATTCTCCTGTTAAATACCGTTTTTATTATTTTAATTTTATTCGTTTTTGTTTTGTGATCGATAAAGAGGCCCGAAAGCAAAAAACCATGTGTGAAAGATATGATATTTGCTAGCGGTTCCAATCTTAAAATATACATAAGTAGTTCGATGCCAAAAATTGTATAGAAGAGTTTTTAAATTAATAGTTTTTATTCATAACATACGTGATTTTAAGTGAATGGATTAGGAAGATTGAACAGTTGTTGGCTATTAGTTTTGATTCATATATATATGAAATAATGGCTAACAACCACTTTACTCAAAGTAGAACGATATCTTGAATACTTTTTAGCAAATTAATTTGATATTAATAAGATCTTGTTATATTTATTTAATTGTAAAAGTCCAAAATATGGACTTTAATTATGGAACTTAATTTGGTAAAACTTAGAACTTTCCAGCAACATTGGTAAAAATCCGAATTATTTAACGTTTTCCTAATTCATTACTGACTTTTGATTAAAAGTTTTCTTCGACAACATTACCTTGGGTAGCCTGATTTCCAAATCGATAGTGGTAAAATTCCGGAATGAATTTTGAAAACAAAACATTTCGGGTCTTCATCAATGTTGCTGTAAAATTTTAAGTTTTACCAGTAAATTCTAGAATTTCCACCTACCGTAGTATAAAAGCGAGTAATTTAGATTAAGTTAATCCCATGCAAATAAATTGAAATCGTTTTAAGTCAGAAGCAGTTTTTCAAATCAAATCAGTGCAAAAATATGCACTTTTACTTCCGAAACAGAGAGGGTGACACTGTGCAGTACCTATTATGATGGAAAAAGCTATTTGATTTTTGATAATGATTTGACGCGAACTTGTCAGAAATATCTTTTCTGTTAACCGAGAGTCAACTTACTAAATTCTATGAGATAAATCGAGATTTATATTGACTGAAGAAACATGTTTATAGGAGTTAAAATATGGGTTCAACTCCAAAAATGCGATGATCTTACACTGAAAATCTGGGCCTAATAGTTTATTTAATCTGATTTATAATTTTTGGAACGTGCATCAGACAAATAATGTTTCACTGCTTCGAATGGTTTGAACAGTAGGCAGTATTTTGGCCAACATATTCCAAGTTAATTTGAATTAAAAGAAGATTGTTGGCGTTGTTATAAAAAAGTAATGACCGCAAAATTTGAAAGAAAAATGGAAGAGAGAAAGAACAAGGAGTAATACGAGAGTCAGACTAGAGAATAAGGTGAGAAAAAGATGGTGCGAGAAGAAGAGAGAATGTGAAGAATATGTGTGGGTGAACAAGAGAAGTGGGAACATGTGATAGAAAGGTGCACATAAGGCGGAGATGAAGTGAAATCAATAAGGGAAAAAATGAGGGAAATATTGGACAAAAAAGGGGGAGAGGAGAAGAGTGGATAAAAGAAGGAAGTGAGAAAAGATAAAGTCAGAGAGAGGGGAAGAGAAAGGGTAGAGTCAAATCAGAGATAAAAACGGGATACTTGCAGTTGTAACCCTTAGGGGAAGCTATAAAAGTCGATACAATACAGAGGATTATATTGGCTGCCTTCGCTGTTAAGCAGTTTCTTAAAGTCAACTCCGTCTGTTTATCAACTACATGATATTCTCAATCATATTTTGACATTCTTCACGAAAAAGCTTTATATGAAATTCGAATTTTTCTTAAATTTATTGTGTTCTTCCATACCTATCAGACCCGCTAGCGTAATTTGTCTGTAACAACTTTCATTGATTAGCAACATGCATGTAGTATGTCTGAATATTGGGAGAAGTCTATAAATTAACTGCCTTATTCATAAACAAAAAATGGTTATTTCAGCTCTCGTGTTCAGGGAATATACACCATGCAATAAGAATTTTCCGGACTCAATTGTAACAGTAAGCAATTGCCTTTATTTTGAATCCGGAAAATTCTTATTCCGTGGTGTAGTTTCCCTGAACACGAGAGCTGAAATAACCAATTTTTGTTTATGAATAAGGAAGTAAGTGCCAGTTGTACAATCGTGGTTTAAATTTTGATCCGTGGTTCAGGAATTTTAACTTGCCGATTTCGGCGGGTTAACTGAGGTTCAACGATGGTTCAAGGTTCTAATATGCACTAAAAGCCAATTACATGCCTGAACCATCGTTGAACCACAGTTAATCCGCCAAAATTGGTGAGTTAAAATTCCTGAACCACGGATCAAATTTTTGTACAACTGGCCCTAAGAGTATAAAAATACTGACTTGCATTTTGTTCTTCCTGGTTGAATAAACGTTCGTTGCGCTTGTTAATTTAAATTCAGCACAAATTAATTATTAGCTTCAATTATTATCGTCCCTTGTCCGCACTTTTCCTTTTCTATTTACATTCGACTATGTATACCGCATCTTGAAGATCCTCTGCATATTTAGCAGCCATCATACGCACTGCAACCATCATCCCACTACCCATCATCATAGTTCTAAATTTAGATACCATTTCTTTTAATTTTCGAAGGTTTTTTTCTAACAAGAAAGTGAAAGTCCATCTTAGAATTTCTATGACGTCAATTGAATCTAAAATAAATCCAAGATGTAATAGTTCATCGTGCCAAGATCTGTTATGCCCTTTTTTCAAAATTCGAATGCATTACATCTGCAACAAATCCATTTAGCCAGTAGAAAACAAACCAGATCTCAAACCCCAAACGTTTGAACAAATTAAAAAAGAAAAAATAAGTAAACACAATTTTTATAAATAAATCTACACCATTTGGTCTTTAAAAATAGCTCCATCTGTTGCAAGTGATCTCAAAGTGTCCATAGTACTTAAATTAACCTGTATAGTGTTTAATGAAATTAATTTAAATTTAGATTTTTCTTAAATTCGTAATGAGGTGACAGAACATTGAGAGTGAAACTGTCATCGTCATGCAATGCACTACACACCTGACACCTCCTTGAAATCAATCGAGCGAGGGTGGACGGTGGAGGTGGTTTGATGCCTCATTGCATTGAATTATTCGACTAACTTGAGTGCGTATATGTAGGTATAGATAGGTACATGTATAGGGTTTTTCATTTATTAATATTTTTTCTCTTTAAAAAAGTAGCTCAAATAAAATTCAAAAATAAACCGAAACATCTGTTTATTTCGGATCACATTCGAGTTCTATTTGTTTTTTCTTTGGTTGCGGGCAGCTAGGCGAATGGTAATGATGTATGTATGTACTTTATAGCTGCGTTTTGTTCTACTAAAGGGTGTTTTTCTGAGAGCTAAAGATCAATTTATGACTAGAGCTTTCATAACTTCAATAAAACACGTAATCGTCTTCCCGGAAGAAATTAAATGTTTGGAGTTAAAGCCTATTACGCTGCACATGCGAAACGAAAATTTCCATATCGAAATGACATACAGAAATCACAAACGAAAAATTTCGTTCTGCTTTTTGTTCTGCAGTACGATGTTCGATGCGCAAAACTGATGATTGTAGCTGATTAATTGGAGTGGTCTGCAAGCTTTTTTCGCACAGAATTAATTGCCCGGACCAATATTAGACTGATTCAAAAAAAAAATAATATGGTATTCGATTTTCAATACCATAAGGTTTTTGGTAAGAGTAAACCTGGTAAAATTTCAGCCGTTTAGATTAATAGTAGCCGTGGCGTGACGGTTAGTGCGATGGACTGTCATGCCGGAGGTCTAAGGTTCGATCCCCAGCCTCGCCACCTATTTATTTAAAAGAAAAAAACGACTACAGCCTCTTGCGAAGAATTGACAAATCCTTCAAGAGTATCTCCTGTTACAGAAAAGTGCCGCTCGTTAGCCGTTCGGATTCGGCAATAAACTGTAGGTCCCCTCCATTGGAATGGTTGAGAGTTGTAAGTCACTAGGCCCTTGTTCTTCATGAGCTGTTGTGCCATCAAATTTATTTATTTATTTATTTAAATAAATATTTAGAGGTCGCTCATCGCTAATTTCTATTTAACATACAAATTGTATGAGAACTTTTCTATTATTTTTATTTAATAACTTTTAAAACCCGTTATCGTAAGAAAATGATCGCGACGTATTCTTAAAGGAAATTAAATGTTCTTTAAAAATAAAGTTCATACCTCTTATAAAATTTTTGTACTCCTTCTTAAATTTATTGATGGTCAAAGTTTTTTTTTAATTTTTTATTTGAAAATATTAGACATTCTGTTTCGGAAAAAAAAATTCATCTTGCTGGAAATCGGAACAGATTATTATTAAAGAAGTTAATGTATAATGTTTGTAGATATAGTGAAATTCTCTACAAAAATGATTATGTGAATGTGACTTTTTTTCCAATAAGCTGTCATTTAGAAGATTTCGCGGTTTTAAGATAAACAAAGTGTCGAAAATATCGCTTTTTTACATGTAGGGTAAAGTCGGGTGATATGGCACCCTGTCAATATCTCCCATTTTATGACTTCTTTTCGAAACAAAAAGAACCAAATATGGTTCAGAATTACGTAAGCTATTATTGTGTCTAGTCAGAATTTCAGAAGCACTTAAAAATATTTATTTGAAACCGAATGAAAAAAAAACATTGAGCATATTTTAAGCAAAAGTAATATCAAAACGAGGATACGGCACCACGCGACCTCGGGATATATAGCACCGGTGCAATTGTCCCCGCTCCTACTTTTGTACGGGATTTTCGTTAGAAAGGTGCTTAAAAAACTAAAATATCTCAAAAAGAGTACCAAAATTTGTGTAGGCTATAGCGAGTATAATGCTGTGACACTATGTCACTATTCATGCACATCTTATTCAACACTACAAACAACAAATATGTTCCAAACACCTATAAAAAATAAGAGTGCCATATTATCCTGCAGCAGGTGCCATTTTACCCTCCATTTTTCTCTAATTCTCTAAAAAAAAAAAAAAAAAAAAAAAACATTTGGAAAGGTTGGGCCGAAATCAATTTAATTATAATTATATTAATTAAGACAAAACCTAATCTTTATTTGGCATCAAAATAATCTATTTGGCTCTGAAAGTCTTGAAATACGAGCAGCATATCCGAAACTGAATAAACGTGAAATAGATGGGTCGCTAAATTTTGCATCCTTCTTGAAGTACAAATTGTTCCCTTAACAATTATTAGTACTCCAGACATAATTTCAAAAAAAACATTCATTACGTATATCTAAAATTTGATCGCGTTTTAAATAAAACACCCTTTAACCGAATAAAGGAAAGGCAGAAAAGAGGGAATTGGTATCAGTTTTATTTATGAACATGTTGGGGATATGATAATCCAGCAGCTCCTGATCTTAGGGGATTGGCTATGAATGATTCATTTTGATGTTCTCCAATTTATTTCATATACTTTTAATTTACAGTCAGATACATATACCTACATATATATTTTTAATACAAAGTTATACATTGTTTATATTTAATGTTTGTGTTTTGTGTATTTTTTGTTGAATGACATTTTTTTAGAGATATTCCTTGGAAAAAGAAAACAGTCAAACCTCTCTTTTTCTAAGTTTCAATATTTGTGTCTCTTTTCTAAAACGACTATAAAAAAAGCATTTGAACGAAAAAAGAAACTTTTTAGAAAAAAATTAAAATCGTTTAAGCGTAAAAAAAAAAATTTGAAAAAAAAAATGTACGCCAATTTAAAGTGAAACAAACTGTCAAACAATTTTAAGAAAAATCGATTTTTCAATAAAAAATTTTGATTTTTTTTTTACATCCAAAATATATTTTGTTTGAAAATTTTTAATATGCAATATTATAAGAAAATTTCTGTATGAAAAATCACTGTTCAAATTAAAATGAAAAATTATTCAGCAAAAAAAAAAAAAAAAAACTTTATGATCCTTAAAAAAATGTAATTTAAATAAATAGCATTTAAACTTAATTTGAACACATAATTATCATAAATCTTACGCCAACAAAAATTCAACCATTTAAAGGATTTTTATCAGTCTGCTCATGTATTAACCCTTATGACTTTTTTTTTTGTAATGCAACTTTTGCGGAAAACATTTGGTCTTTTTTTTCTCTTATGTAGTTCATTCGTCCAAATAAAAAATTCTCTTCTTTTTGTAAAGACACTATACCCCCATATACTTTCTATAGAATTTGCAAAGAACGTTAAAAAAAAAAAAAAAAAAAAAAAAACGGAATTATAACCAAAGAGAATTGTGCATTAAAAATTAACTCCAGTTCTGGAAGCTTAAGCAGAGCTCTATAGTCTCAAAGTAATTTGCTCACCATAAACCCCACCAGTGCCTCCGGTCAAAACGACAAACTTAGTCAACCATACCTATACATACTCTCGAGGGTAGGTACCGAGTATAGAGCTATAAGCTGATCCTACACTTAATGTCCTTTAGAATTGGTCTGCTGGTTTCTTTTAAAGTTGTACCAGCTTTAATTTATTTCACCGCAGTGATGTTCCTTTACATAATTAATTCTTCATACTGACGACAAAATAAATACTCACTCGCTTCCATATTTCTTAAAATAATCCGCATTTACCAACCGCGACTACTGCGCCCTCTACGTCCACCACCACCATCTTCAGAACCAACAGCACAGAATTTAAACGCATAAATATTTTATCTGAAAGAACACATTCCGAATAACAAGCTCATATGAGTATATGCGGAAAGTGGATGCTAAATCCAAAGAATACCCCCGGAGGAATAACGTTTGTGCGAGGCTCTTTCAAGCGGACCTTTCCAACCCAGATAAACCCAAAAGCGCTTCCAAATCGCTGTGCACACACCCAATTTAACAACCAAAGAAGCACTCATACAGAATGCAGTGATATAAAAATATTTTTGATTTATTTAAAACACAAATTTGGCTCAGAGCAAAAAAGCTATTCATATTCATCACCACCCAAAATGTCAAGCAAAAATCATAAAAAAACAACAAAAAAACTCACACACAACCTTTGACGGAAGAAGGTTTATTTTCCGCTGAGGTTAGTTTTTGCCTTTGGAATTATTTGGGCCAAAAAATTGGTTATTCATTTTGTAATTCATTCAAGCTGACGAAAAGGCGCTGCATTTGTAATTATTCACAAAGAACTACTAATAGAGGAACAAAATGGTTTTCTTCTCTCCTGTCACGCGGGATAAATAGGAAAACGAAATCCAATAATGAGGTCTTGGTATGGTATGGAGGGAACAAACATTGCAAAAAGGCAAAATGCCAAAATCTGTTTTTCTATATATGCCGTCAAGTGCCAAGAATAAACTATAACGATGTCAACATCCAAGAATAGATTGTCCAAACTTATGTTGTAAAGATTTTGTTGTGTTAATGAGTAATCTGTGTCAATTCATTCATACTTTGACATAAATGCTGGGCCTATTTGTTTGGAACAGGTTCAAAATGAGTTACAAGGAAACTGTCGATGTTTTGGCGCATGTTATAAGCTTTTTTTTAATGTTTTAGTTTTAAATTTCAAAAGGATGCCTGAATTTATTCATCAAAATTCAGTTAGGGACAAGTTTTTTTTATAGAAACGTATCTTTTCAGAGCCCAAACGGGTGGACCGATTAGCTTCAAATTTGTTTTTAAAAAATATTTACATGTCCCTGTAATAAGGAAAATTGGAATTTTTTAATTTAGCTCATCTAGAAGAGGTAGCTGTCATACAACTACTTTTTTTTTTTTTTTTGAAAAGTGGCTCGAACGATTTTAATTAAACTTCGAACCTGCGAAGTAACTGTTAGAGAACAGCTTTTAAAGCTATTTCCAAAAAATTATCACAAGATTTTGACGTTTATTGAGAAAATTGCTTCATTTTCGGGTTATTTACATTTAGCTTTTTAACTTTTTAAATTTCTTAAAATTTTGCAAACTGGTTCTTTAGATTTTTTTGAACAATTTAAAATTTAAAAATTTGGAAAACAATTTTTTTAAAACAAAAATAAAAAAAAACACAAATTTAATTTTTCACTTTTGAATATTTTCCAATTTTTTTTTTGTTTTTAGAAAATTTCAACTTTTT
The DNA here is from genome assembly GCA_947049315.1 of Epistrophella euchroma. Classification (NCBI taxonomy): domain Eukaryota; kingdom Metazoa; phylum Arthropoda; class Insecta; order Diptera; family Syrphidae; genus Epistrophella; species Epistrophella euchroma. The sequence goes on along the minus strand of OX346247.1, from coordinate 41,974,707 downwards.
TCAATAAAGTATTTTTATTTTTTAAATACCTCTTTTTTGTATTTGGCTGTTGAGCTATAAGCTTCTGAAGAAAAAATATAATGTAAATAAGCTAGGCCACTAATGAAAATTTGGAAATAAAAATATTAACGGTTTAACGAGATTTACCGTCAGTAAGAGTTTTTGTGGTAAATATTGTGTTCAAAATATTACAAAAAATATTAACATTGAAAATGTTTATAGGATCGTTTTGACAGAGTTGTGGTGTTACTAAAATGATTAAATGAAATAAATTCAATAAATCAGAAATGAACTCCAGCGTATAGGGCATCACAACGAAATTTTTGGTTGGTGTTACTAAAGAAATGACCGAAATGATTGAAATGAACACATAAACTTACATAATTGAATGAATTTAAACGAACTCCAGCGCAGTGCTGGGGGATCGTGGGAAAAATCCCTTTTTGTGGGAATTTTGACCTCTAAAGGGAAAAAGGGAAAACCGACCCATTTTGTGGGAATTCTTTGATTTTTTAAATTTTTTATGATGAGCTCTTTCAGCAACAAAATTAATCAATTTTTTTAGATTAATTCGAAAGAAGTGAAAATGAAGTTTAAGAAATGTCAGAATTATTTCTTAAAAGATTTTATAAAACCTGGTCGTGAATATAGTAGGTACTATCAACGACTAGATACATATATGTATATCTTTGGACCGATTTGCTTCAAATTTGTTACTTGTATGCACTTAATAATATACAGGGTGTCATCTACTTCGTGTAATACATTTTGGGGGATGATTTTTGGGTCATTCTATATGAGGTCAATTTAATCTCCCCCCACCCCTGAGGCTGGAGGTAGTATTTTCTGAAAAGTTAACTTATAATGGAAAAAATTATTAAAAATAAATGGATTTTTTGAGGGCTACTATTTCATTCTTTTAGTAATTTTTTAAATCAAGTTGTTTTAAATAGTTTTTAAAAAAATTAATTTCATATTCAAACCTTTTGTTCTTTTTGTTTTTTAATTTCTCAAAAATTAAAATTAAACAGTGCTTTGTTGGTTTTTAATATTTCTTTTTTTTTCATTTTGAGTCCGCTTTTGAACTTTTTTTCTGTGGGAAATAAAAAGGGAAAAACGAAAATATTTGTGGGACAAAAAGGGAATTTACCGACTGCGTGGAGGGAATTCTGTTAAAAATGCCCCCCAGCACTGCTCCAGCGTATAGGGGGACAACTATTAAATTTTTGGTTGGTGTTACTAAAACATTACTAGAATGATGAAAATAAACAAACGAACACAAGCAATGAATTACGGCAGGCGTAGGCAATAGGTATACGGGGAAAAAACGAAGACAAGTCGTCGTCAACAGACAAGCTTCAGTGGAAGAATATTCAATGAAGAATATTCAAAAAGAGAAAAAAACAACAAGAACAACGCAACAAACAAAAGTGTATCTATAGGTACTCTGCCAGATTTTTGTATGTAGTGTAGGTATATATGTAAATGCTATGCATCAACATAATTATGGAGGTAGGTAGGTTGTGATTTTTGAAATTGAAAATGATAGGTATTTATTTTTATTCGATACAGAATACAATTCGGTCCTATAAGAAAGGCCAGTGATGCAGTTGAGTGTGAAAGCCGGAGTTAAGCTTGCTTGATATCGATTTATGTAGGTACGTAATATGTAGGACAACCAAAAAAATGCTACAGCATATTTTTTTAGTAACACTATTAAGACGAGACTAGATTAGAAATCCGTTTTATAACTAAATGCATATTTTTGTATATTTATGATTTACGTGCATATTTTGGCATGCCAATTTTTTTAGGTATGTATATTTTTCATAAAAAAAACATAGTTTGTTCAGTTATTATTATAATTTATTGTATTGTTCATACTAGAATGTCAGTTTATTAGACTTGACCATTCTTTATTGCGTCAATTTCATTGATTTTTTGAAAAACAAACAACTACAACTTAAAGGCGCTACCACCAATCGTTTAGAAATTAATTTTAGGTATTTTAATTTGTTTTATTTTTGTTTGGCTGGAGATATAGCTGTTACTGCATTTGGAGCATCAGCATTTCTATAATTTGTTCAGTATCTTCTAATGTTTATAAAATAAATAATAAAGGTCTATAGGGCAGCATTACCAGCATTATAGCATAGCCAAAAAATTAAAACCTAACTTCAGGTTATGTCGAAAAAATTCGCATTACGGAAATTTGGGTTGGATTTTTTCTTCTTCTAAATAAATTAGATTTAATTCGAAATAAAATTTTGAAGTTTCTGCGTATACAGATTCACCCCAATATCGTCAAAAATGAATCTTCGGATAAAATTTAACGCGATTTTAACCCAATTGCACACGGCCTAAACAATATGTATAGATAGGTTTTGAAAATTTAGAAAATATTGACCCAAAATAAAAAAAAAACATGTTCCCAGTAATTCTGACTTTTTAACATTTCTTTCGTTGAAAGGTACTAAAATTTTTGTTAGCCACGAGAAAAAAAATTGTGGGGCTCACTCGTGTAAATTTTGTTTTTTTATTTTTGATGCAATTAATGTCTTAAATAAATCCAGGTGAATGAATTTAAACGATTCACCATCTTAAAAAACATGCATGTACTTGTACCTATTTTAAATAGGTTTTAATGGCTTTTAGCGATAAAGCAAAATTTGTTCGACAATCTTGCTTGTGCACTACCTATTTTTTTAGTTTTTAGATTTATGTCGTTCTTTTTAGTGCAGTTTTTAAACATACAAAGGTATACAAACCTACTTAGAATATATTTTTACAAGCAAAATTAAGAATACTAGTATCGTCCCGTGGCCGAAACTCGGCGAACAAAAACTGAAACACTCTAGGAAGGAGAAAAATTTTAAATTTGTTTTAAAATATTGAAGGAAAAAAAACATATTTTATATATATATTTAAAAAACAAAAATGACCCACAGTGTGTAAATGCGTGTCTCAAGTAGATTCTGCACATCTCCGCAATTGTGGCTTTTCAACCATATAAAATTTTAACTTTAAAGATTTTTTCGGAACTTACCGCGTTAAATATAATTTCTTATATTTAACGTGGTAAGTTCCGAAAAAATCTGTAAAGTTAAAATGAATAATGTCCGCGAAAAGAATAGTTTTAAGTTTTATACATATAAAATTTATCGAAATCGGTCAAATATTTTTTGAGAAAATGGTACCACAAAATTTATTTTAGCCTATTTATTAAGCAATATTTTTAGGGCATATATCATTTTTTTTGGACCATAATATAATCATTTATTAAGGGCATATATGTATGTAATTGATTTTTAAGGGCATAATTATAAGCGCTTAAAACTGTTTTTAGGGCATATTTGTGTTTGTCCTAATAGGTACATATAGTTCTAATATCAGATCTTAAAAAAACGATTTTTTTGGTTGAACAGGAAAGTTGATGGGTTAGTTAAAGAAAATTAACAAGATTTATTTTTTGCCAAATGGAAAGTGACATTAAATACATAATGTGCATAAAGGTACCTAGAAACTTCAGAACCTATAATGGTGTCTGAAATAGCTTATTACGTTTTAATTAATTTAAATTGAAAAGATTAGTCAGGTGTCATTTTCAATGTCCCCATGGTTACTCTATGAGTGAAATCTGTAAATTTTTTTTTCCAAAAACATTTAAAAGAATTTAACTAAACTTTTTTAAGAAATTAATTAAATTGGAATATTTTTTATTTCTTTCAAAGGAACCTCAATTTTTTTTTTGAAAAAAGCTACTAGTATTTATGCAATTTTTTTTTAAAAACTTTTCAATCCTATTTCGATAAAAATATTGTTTCCATATAAAAAGGGCAATGTTTACAATTTATTATTATCTACTTATAATAATAGTAGCCATGAACCGCCTCTTGTGAGGAAGTGGAAAATCCCCCGATCCCCTGATAGCCCTTCTAATTCGGCAATAAACTGTAGGTTCACTCCATTCCTGCAGACATAGGCTAGGCCCTATAGTTGAGCTGTTGTACCACCAAATTCATTTATTTTTTTTATACAATTTTCGGGAACGGGTTCTAATAAAACCCATATTCCAAAATTCTGTGAATTTGTATTGAATTCTGCATAAAAGTTCTGGAGAGTATTAAAATGCAAGAAAAAGTCGGTCTATTTATTTATATTGCATTTCAAAATATCAATTCGTCGATGCCTAAATTTTATTTCCTTTTTACTTGGGATAGAGGTACTATAGGGCAAGTTATTAAGTCGTGCAAAAAATCGAACTCGAGATAACAATCAAACTTGACATTACGATGATAGAGAACACGAAAAAAGTGGGTCCCGCAATTCCGTGCGTTTGTATGTGTGTATGTCTGTCTGTATGCCTGTATGTCTGTACCTCGGCCTACAGCCTAAGCCCCAGAAGCGATTTTATTCAAACTTGGATTTTTGGGTGATTCCCTAGAGGAGAAATCGAAATTTTTTTTAGCTCCAAAAATAACGGTACTTGCCATACAACCATTTAGAAAAAAGTTATTTATCTCAAAAAATTTTTAATTTTTGTATGTACTAGTGGTAGTATGGTCTACATTTTGGTAAAAAAAATGTATCAAAAACCTTTATTAAGGGTACCTGCCATAGAACCGATTTTTTGATTTTGGATTTTCTCGTTAACCGCTCAACCGATTTTGATCAAATTTTTTATTTAGGAGGTCCTATTAAGTGTGAATAGTACTGAGCACATATATTTTCAAAAAAATATTTTTTAGATTTTTAAAAAAAAGTTGAAATTTTTTTTTTATCATTTTTTTTTTGAAAACGGGTTGATGAATGTTTTTGAAATTATGGTTTTATTTGTATATTATTTTATTTTTAAAAATGGCATACCATTTTTTTTTTCTAAAAAATTTCAAGAAATGTTATATATAAAAATATATTTTTTAAGAAAACCGCTCCAACGTTGATGATTATGAGAATGAAAATTAAGAACTATACCGTAACGATAAAATTGCAAAGGTTATTGACTGTTTGCAATCTGACAATTGATTTGGATTAAGTTATTGATTTGGATTAAGTTAGTATTAGGTTAAAAAATAAAACCGCTGAAACAAGATTAACATAAGTTTTTATCGATTTTATCGTTTTTCTTTTACAAGAGAAGAACTCATTGAAAAGTAAATTAATTTTGACCAATACAATTTTCTTTTTTTGTTGACTAAATTGCAGAATAAAAGAATCATTAATTTGTGAAAAGTAGAGCACCAAGGAATGAGGCCACTTTTCCCCTTCTCCCTCCACACTTCCATCGGTAAAGTCCTGCCATCGCATCGCTTCGCTTTTGATGATTTCTGTCGTAATGGAAAATTAAATAAATTGGAAAATGATGGAAAAAACGTAATTTCATTTGACAATTTAAAGAATCATAAAATGTTATGGACCCGCAGAGCACAACCGAAATTCACGACGACACAAAGTGAAAAAAAAAACATCACTCAAGTATTGAAAACAAATTTAGGGGATGAATAACGAAGAAGAAGAAAAAAAAAATACAGTAACCTTGATGAGGTCGATGAAATCGAACTTATATCCTTGGGAGATGTATGTATATATCTACTCTCTGCGACTAATGGAACGAAATTAATCTCTTTTTACTTATAAAATTAAGTGACTTGATTCGTTTATGTGAATCTCTATGTAGGTGTGCTCGTGTCCCCAGTTGCTTTTACCATTTATATTTACCTGTTCTTCGTTGTGGGGAATGAGTTCCGTTTCCGGAAGCTTAAATATATGGATTAACATCAAATACATATTTTGTGTGAGGGCTTATCTCGACTTAAACTCGAGGTGGATGTGTCTGTTCAAGGCAGAGATGAATTTCTAGGGATGATATGATGTGGTATGTTAGTTTAAAAGTGTTGTGCTCGAATTCAATTAATTTCCTAAGGATTTGGCTTACGAGTATGTGTGTTTGTGTAGGGCTTCTATTATTGTATAGTAAATTTTTCAAATGCGTTTAGCTACGAACCAAAGATACCTTATAAAGTAAGGTCGAAAACATAACACGTAATAGAATTAAGTTGAAGTGTGAAAGGACTTAGGATTATTGAATTGTCCAATATATTTGGTGCAGATTGTGGTTATAGGTCGAATAAGGTTTCCTTCATGTTTAGAGGCAAATTAAATGCAAAGATTTAAGTATAAGAGCCTTAAGGACAATTCATTGTTTTTGATTTGGATTTTGGACTTCTTGAATTTTTTTTTTGTTGTTCTGTATAAGATAAAGTAATGCTGAATAATGGACTTTCTGAGTAAGAAATTAATATATTAAAAGATTACTTATAGAGTATAGGGAAGTAAAACTACTTAACAAAAAACAGGCCCTTTAATTTGAGGTAGATTCTCTGCAATATATTCTTGGAAGTGAGGTGTTCCTTAGTCAAGTTGTAATACATATTTACGAAAAAAATAGATGACTGGATTTTATGAACTTGCTTTTGAAGGTAACAACTTTTATAGCACAAAAAAATGCAAAAAAGATAAAAGTACTAACCAATGGAATTTTTATGTTAAATTATTTTTTTTTTTTTAATTTTTCAACTTTACACAGTTATATAGACTCTGAGTGTCCTGAAGATGTCCTAATAAGACGAAACGCGTCGATCTTTTAAATAAATAAATTTGATGGCACAACAGCTCGTGAAGAACTAGGGCCTAGTGACTCACAACTCTCAACCATTCCTGTGTGCGTGTCTGCAGGAATGGAGGGGACCTACAGTTTATTGCCGAATCCGAACGGCTAACGAGCGGCACTTTTCTGTGACAGGAGATACTCTTGGAGGATTTGTCAATTCCTCGCAAGAGGCAGTAGCCGTTTTTTCTTTAAATAAATAGGTGGCGAGGCTGGGGATCGAACCTTAGACCTCCGGCATGACAGTCCATCGCACTAACCATCACGCCACGGCTACTACGATCGGCGTCGATCTTTTATTAAAATAAAATAAAATTTAGAAAAAGTGTTTATTTAAAATTTTATTTAAGAGTTTATTTCAACTCGAGAGTTTAAACGCAAGTTTGAATTTTTGTATTCTAATTTTTTGTCAAAAATAAAGCAAAATTGTCATTTTCAATTTTAAAGGCTTAACTACATTCAAGACTTTTTGCAAAAAGTATGGCAAAAATATGCTTAGAGATGCCTTTGTGCCAAAAGATTATTTTTTGTCTGTAGTATAAATCTGAAATGAGATATCAAACAATATTTTCGCAGGATTTTTCGCACACAGGCATTTCTAGCGCATGTTTTAGTTTTTCACTTTTGTACTTTTTGCAAAAAGTATTGAATGTAGTTAAGCCTTGATTTTGATTTATTGTGCATGTTAAATTTTGAATTGCAAAAAAAATTAAATGACAAAATAACTTTTACTTTTTCCGGGAGTTGAGAAAATCTAAAGTTGATCGACTCTACTAGAGTTGAAAATCGAAGTTAAAAACGTCAACTTTGTGTGAATAAAAAACAAATGCACAAGTTGAGAATAAAAATCCTAAAGTTATGTTCAACTTTAAGTGAGTTAAAACGGCCTTAAAGTTTAACTCTGTAGATTCCTTCCTTTAAGAGTAATCCATGATAACATTTTGGTTGCTTACCTATTTCACCTTATTAAATATTCTAACCCTACACAACCATCATCTTTTGTTAAAATATCTTATCTATGTTGGAAAAAAAAAAAAAACAATTTCACACTATTACTTCAGCATCAGAAAAAGAATAATAAAGACCCTTAAATGACCTTAACCCTCAAAAAAAAAAATAAGTCAACACAAAACAATATTATTTTTTAATGTTTTCACCATTTCACCACCCAAAAAAACAGTAAAATTACCTTAACGCTAATATTTTAGCTTTTCTTTTGCCTTTTATTGACTTTAGGGTCCGCATTTCTTTTGTTTGGTGTTTATTCACTCGAATGAGCTATCTTGGGGGTTGTTGTTTTTTTTTTTTTTACCTCACAGAAATGGTATTTCACGGAATTCTTGAACCTGAGAAAGTTTAATGTTCGCTGTTATATGGTATTTACAAAGGTCATTCTACTGAAATTGACTACCTAGGAGAGGAAAGCATAAAAAAGGACTAATTGCGCGTTGTTATAAGCTAAGTTTGGGTATAATAAAATCGATCCGAAGACAAAAAAAAAAGTAAATTTTCGACTCGGACCATTTCAGCTTTCTTATTTAATAAAAAAAAAAAAAAACATTCAATTATGAACAGTAACTTGACGATCCCTTTTTTAACTTTATTGATTTTTTTCTTTTTGTTTAATGTTTTTGATTGAGAGTTTAACAGAGAGGAAACATCACAATTATAACTTTAAAACTTTGAGGACGAAAAATAAAGTCAAGTATTTAAATCAAAATTATTTATATTTCAATGAAATAAAAACACATAAATTAAATTTTATCCGAGATTTAATTTTGACGTTTCAACGTACAGATTCACTTCATTAGTGTCCTAAATTAATCTTCTGATAAAATTGAACGCAATTTTAAACCCATTCGCACACGGACTAAATGTGGTCTGTTATACATGTGATAGCATGTGATAGGTGTTTAAGAAATGGATAACTTCATAAAACACACAAGCATATATTTAATAACAACTTTATTTGCCATACCTAAGGGCAGAATGATTATAGCCCAAAGCGGAATGATTTTAGGGGTGGCAAAAAATTGTTTATATTCATATTTTTTCTTCGATTTACGTTAACATGTTTTGATGCTGATTTCTATTTTAAAAAAATGGACGAAAACAGATTATCGAAAGTGACACTGCCAGCAAATGAGTTCGGGGTGGGTTTATTTGAATTTTTTATACTAACTTATGTAATTTGTACTTGGTGGTGCCCGATTTTGGAATTCACAACATTTTTGGTGAAGACATGTGTTTGTATATACAACGAAAATTGATTGACTGCATTTATTGCAATGAATTTATTAATTTATTGTTCTGCAATGACAGTAATTGATGAGAACAAATTGAATTTTTGCAAAAACTAAGTCTTTTTTTTAGCTGTTTTAAAGCATGAAATAAGTGCTAAAAAAAGAAACTAAAAAAGGTATCTATGTACATAATGTACATAATCTATAGTTATAAAACTGAATCCCTTTTTGTGTTCGTACGCGCATAACTTGGCTAAACAATACGTCGCCTGAGAATCGTTTTGAGTTAGGGACGGATTCTATGGTAATTTGGTATGCTCTTTCTAAATCTGTGATCCGATTTGCGCTATGTACTACCAATCATGAGATATTGATTATCGACTTTGTCCCATATCCAGGAAAATCAATGGTTTGTAGATATGTTTTGTCCCATAAACCATTTTATGGCGTTTGGGACACATTTTTTATACAATAGTCCGTATTTTTTTTTGAGAGAATTGGTTTGTCCCACGTGCATATGTGTTTAAGAAAAGCAATGTTTGTGGGACACTGATCGCAAAACAAACCCAAGTAACATTTTTGCTCTCATTAGACGCTCCAAAAGCTTTATGAGACTTACTTATGGGCGCTAAAAGCCCTCTTGAAGAGAACTTCAAGACTGTTATCAGACTGTTAAAAGCCTTAAATGGCCTAGTTATGGGAGGCTCTTCATACTTATAGTAGTATATTTATTCTCCTTATGGGATGACAGACGCTGCATTAATAAGCTGCTTAAATCTTGCTAAGAGACTGCGTGTTTTCCTACAGGAGTATCTTGAAAGAGAACGAGTATGCGCAACCTTAAAAAAAATAAATCTCTCACGTTTTATATTTCTTTTTTGTGTGTGTGCGTCATGCTCTCATATCAAAAAAAAACTTATGTGTTTTTTGATGCGAGTATTTGTCGGGAAAGTAAATTGAAATAGGTAGGTATATTAATTGGGATAATTTTGGCATAATGTAAACTAAAATCTTGTTGCAATTTAAATTCTATCTACTAATTTGCACATTTTACTTCGAAAAATAACAACGCGCTTTGAAAATAAGGCGTATTTAAATAATTTTCTAATTTCTAATTTTTATCAAAAAAGGGGTTACCATAAATACTTTTTTTTTGTAAAAAAAAACGTTTATGCTTGATTTTTATTTGTTTTGTCATTTACTGTCATTATTATTATTTAGGTATAACAAAAACCAACAAGACAATAAGAACAGCTGACTTTGAATAATATTGCAATTTCTCTTATACTGCGAAAATATTCTGCTGCCTCTATTTAGCAAATAAAGACAAAACACAAGAAAAAATGAACTCGCATATTTTTCAGTATATCTATAGATTTAATCAGAATACTATTATTGCATTGGGTAAATTCAGTATTAAAGAAATATTCAATATTAAAGAATATTAAAACATGGAAGTTCATTGAATTCTGTATGTAACTAACATTTCCGAACACCTTTTTAACATAAAACTAACCATTATGTGTTTACATAACTTGCACATAATTATCTACACATAATACATTTTTAAGATTTTAGTCAAAAAATATTTCACAAAGACCATATTTTTATGTTTCGGTAACACCTTAAAATAAAGAGAACACTTTTCATTCATATTGAAATATGGCTGCTGTTCACCGATACTTTAACTCTTGGTTTAACGTCTTTATGAGACCTACGTTATATTTACACAGTGAGTAAGAGAGCTAAAAGACAAAACACTTCCAATGAGCATTCAAATGCTCTTATGAGATTTCGGTTTGACGTTTAGCAAGCAATCGAAACACTTTTTATGAGAATTCAAATGCTCTTATGAGACTACGAAAAACAAATATCTGTTGCACGTTCTTTTCTTTTATACATTCTTACTATTGCTGATGTATGAAAAAAAAATCTTTAATTCTGTTAGATTTCTATTTTAAAAGAATGAAAATACATCATGACATCATAATTTTTGGAAGTAAATTAAGTTTGGTATTAGTTTAATCCCCGGTGAAAATAAAATTGATGACAACTACTAACGCAACAGCAACTTAAGATATCATGCAAATTGTTTGATACTCATACTTAAGGTATCTACTATTAGTACAAGGAACCAAGTTTCTCAAACCCTCTCTTTATATGTACACCAAACCAAAAAATCGATCCAAATTAATGAACTTGCCACTTCTTTCTAGCTGATAGCGTATCAGATAGAAACATGAACAGAAGCAAATTTTCTTCGTAAAAAGAACGCACTTCTGTTTAATTCAATTAAAACAGCAGTTCAATTGGCATTTAAAAACTTAAGCTCCCATTCGACTCCTGAACTATTATTTATGTGTTATTATGGGATTGTAAAGACTAAAAATGACGTTTAGCGTTTTAGTTTCATAATGAGAAACTTAAAAGACTTAAATTGATCTATATATAGGATTTAAGTACTTTGACATTTGAAAAATGCTAACCTCTTATAATAAAATTGTTATTAGACGAATGTGAGTACTATAACAAGATCTTAATTCTTAAGTATAGTTATGAGATACAAAAAAGTCTAATGGGAGTTTTTTTCAGATTTTAAGAGCTATGCTCTGGAGAGTTTGTTAGTTGGGAAGTTTAGTATTATTATCCACCACCTCCATGACAGCTGCTGCGTTTTATTATCTACGGATCAGGATCAAAATCATTTCTTATTGAAATAAAATTTTCTTCTTACATGTAATATTAAGAAGAAAAATTTATTTCAATAATTTTGATACTGCTTTCGGCGAGCGTTGGGAAAGCTAAATTTTCCAAAATTTTTTTTTTAATATTTCCTCTAATTACACAATTTCAGGTTTCTAAGTCAACGGAAACTGGTAGCCGCCGGAAATGGGTTAATAATTTAATCAATTTTAGGTGAAACGAAGTTCGCCAAAATTAACTGTCAGATAAAAACAAGTAACAAGAACAAAAATTTGGAATAAATAAAAGCTTTTAATAAAAAATTGAAACAATAAAATACAAAAATAAAATGCTAAGCAAGAGTCTCTTTGACTTCTAGAAAGGGTTCGACTATCAAGGATTAATAAATACATATCTATATATAAATATTCTTAAATAAATTTTGTGGTACCATTTTCCAAAAAGTATTTGACCGATTTCGATAAATTCTATATGGTTGGAAAGCCACAATTGAGGAGATGTAAAGAATATACTTAAGACGAGCATTTACACACTGTGGGTTATTTTTGGTTTTGTACTGTCGAACATTGGGCATATTAAAAAAAGAAATTAAATTAAAAAAAAAAAAAATAAATTAAAAAAGAAAAATGTTTTTTTTTTTCTTCAATATTTTCAAACAAACTGTTTGCGAAATTGAAAGTGTCGAATTTCGACCCAGGGCGATACTAGTACATATATTTAAATATTCCTAATTACAAAAACAATGAAATTTATTTAATTTACGAAATGCACCATAAAAAGATATGAAAATTACTCAATTAAAATATTGGTCCACTCGGTCGTATACGGACTTTTTTTTATTTTATTTCTACACGTGAGTTTGTTTAAGTCAGTTGAAAAAGGTATTTTGAGTAATTGTTTTTCTCCATTAAAAAAAAAAAGTGAGGCCTGGAGCTAGATCTTAAATAGCAGCCAAAAAGTGTCCTATACGTGCTATGTATTCTTGTTTGGTGAACAGTTGGCGATCACGTCCAGTTTCGGCTGCAGCTTCAATAAAATTTGTGATATTTGACAGCTATTCTGGATCCATGTCCAGTAACAGCTCTGGCCCCAGAAAATAAATTTGGTGGCACAACTGACAACAGCTCATGAAGAACGAGGGCCTAGTGACTTACAAATCTCAACCATTCCAGTGTGCGTGTCTACAGGAATGGACCTACAGTTTACTGCCGAATCCGTATGGCTAAGGTGAGCGGCACGTTTCTGTGACAGGAGATATACTCTTGGAGAATAGGGCATTTCCTCGCAAGAGGCAGTAGCCCTGAAAAACATTTTTGTGTTTAGGTTATGTGTCCTATGTCCTATTTTTTCTGTTTTTTCATAAACAACCGGTAAATAATAAATTGTTCATAATATAAACAACCGACAAACTATATCACTTTTTTCCTCTTATTTTGCATACGAAAATAATTTTATTGGACTTTATATATATTATATATACTTTTATATATATCGCTCTTACACGCTTCCTTATTATTTTTATTATTTGCCTCTGTGTTTTGAAAGAGTCAGGAGGCGCACAGCACAGCATGACGTCAAAACTTAAATTGCCAAGATTAAAGTTTATGCTTCCCACAGGCGAGGCGGCAACAATGACTGCTGTAAATCTTTCTACCGAACAGCACAATCGACTATCAGATATATCCCTCAACAGAGTCTATTCTTATTGGGAATTCCTTGTAACACGTCATCATCATCATCGTTTTGCCGGCACTTGGCCAAGCGCCTAAAAACACAACATACACTGATATTTCGATATTCTTAAGTGACGCGTAATTGCACGACAGACACGCTGCTTATACGTGAAAAACAGCTTTAGCAATGCTGATGCTGGCAAAAAACTTTTACGACTTTCCTTTGATATAGTGCGCTGAAGAAAAAATAAAAATGCTGAATGGCTGATGAGTGTAAACACAATAAAATCCGGCTACAAAAAAAATAAGATTTGAAAAGCAAAGCAATATAACCACTCGAAGAACACCAAAGACGATGGTAGGTTATATGCCGGCTCTAGGTATCTAATGTATTTTTCTTTTGATTGAATGCTTTTTCGCCGGTTTTTTATTGGCAACATGATGAAAATGTAATGAAGTTTAAAATAATTTACTATTGCGTTAGAAGGAAATAGAATAAATTGGAAAAAGAGGGCTCATCTTTTGTGCGATGTGTTTATTTTTGATTTATTTTCATTCTTTATAAAAATTTTATTTTGGAATTTTTAGATCTTGAGACTGGTAAAATAAAAAAAGTATCTTTTGAGCATACAATAGAAAAAAATAAAAACCAATCGTATTTTTTTTAAAATAAAACATTTTTAAGGAAAATTTATAGGAAAAATATTTAAATTAAATTTTTTTATCTAAATCTTCTATTTGACTTTCACGAATAACTCTTATAGCTTTTGAAAAGCGATACATATGTACATATATTTATAAATTTTCAAAACCTAATAACATTTCCTATTAAAGTTCTAAGATTTTTTTATCTTTAAAATTACTTCTTCGGTATACCTACTACTTACTAGGTTTGTTCGAAAAGTTCTTCACCTATGATAAAAAAAAACTTAATATTCTGTGTGTATAGGTACTGCACATGAGCACTGTACAATGTTCATATACAGGGTGATTCACCTTAGGTGTGACAAAAAGCTAGAGCGTGTAGGTTAAGTTGAGACAAAAAAAAATTGTATGAGAGGCGGAGGTCTATTTCCCCCAGTTTAGGCGGGAGGGGCAATTTTCTATAAAATCGATGTGGAATAGACAAAAAAATAGTTAAAAAACAACGGCAACACTTACAATATCATGCAATATGTACTTTTTTTAAAGCAATAAGTTTACTTAAAATTTTGGAAAAGTAATGAAAAAAAAATGTAACTAATTCTTTTCAAAATTTTACGTTCTTTAGTAGCAGTTTTGTTTTTTTTTTTTTAAATTCAATGCTCCTATCAATTCTTTGTCAAATACTGAAAAGAAAATGATCAAGTCTTTTCGTTTTTGAAAAAAATAAAATTAACGAGGTGAAATTTTCTAAAAAAAAATGACTTAGAACGGAATAAAAATTATTAAAAAACAACGGTTACTATAGCAATGTCATGCCATACCTTTTTGTAAAGCCAGAAACTTCTTCTTTTATTTTGTTTTTAAAATCAGTTGTTTGAGTCAACAATTTTCCAAAACTTAACTTTTAAATTAAAATTAAAAAAAAAAAAAAACTACAAAATTGTGTTCAAAGTAATTTTTTTCAAAACTTTATGTTATTAAGACGTATTTTTGTGTTTAGTATTCAATGCTCCCATCAATTTTAAGTCAAACCGGAGGCCAAAATGTGTTCTAGATTTTGAGTAGACTAAAGTATTCCTTAAATTCTACTTCCATCCGTTTTTTTTTTTTCTGTCCAAAGATCCTATTTCTACTAATTAAGTAGTAAGGTAGATATATATCGTTATTTTAAATTTTCTCAAAAATTAGAAAGCATTAAGGTATCCGGTTTTTAATGTTTGACTAGAAATTGACTGAAGCATCGAATTTTTAAAACAAAAATACTACCTGCTTAATAACATAAACTTTTGAAAAAAAAAATCAATTCGAACAAAATTTTTGTATAGTTTTTTTTTTTCAAAATTTTGAGTTTGAAAATTATTTTTTCATAATCCGTTCTCTCCAATAACTTAAATTTAAAACAATATAAAAGAATAAACTTCTGGCTTTAAAAAAAAGTATAGCATGACCGTGTTACCGTTGTTTTTTAATAACTTTTTCAATTTCAAGTCGATTTTTTTTTAGAAAATTGGTCCTGTCCCTTTCATACGATTTTTTGTTGTCTCTACTCAACCTACACGCTCTAGCTTTTTGTCACACCTTTGGTGAATCATCCTGTATAAGTATGTACACATTTAATGCTCATATATATTTTTTTGTTCAATATAATAATAACGTCTGGCGAGGATTTTGCAACGCCAGACCCCTGCCAGACATGTACAGTGAAAGCTCCTATTGCGGACAACTCCCTTAAGCGGACAATCCCTTTAGGCGGAAAAATTCTCACGACCGTGGATCTTGGATGTAAATTCCATACATTTTATGATCCCTTAAGCGGACACTCCCTTACCCGGAACCGGACAAGAATATTAGCCGCGATTTGTTAAATTAAATTCCCTTAGTCGGACAAAAACTTTTTTTTAGTATGTAAATTTCAACCATTATTTTTAGTAATACTTTTACATAAATTTCTTCTGCATTAAAAACGGCCCCCGTGGTTTACAGCGACACAGATGCGATTTCACCAAATTACTGCCTGTCATCAAATTCGTAACGGATTTTATTTCTGCAGCTGTAGTCTGTTTTTGTATCTTGTTTCGTGTTTCTTCATGTTCATTTTTAGTTTGAATTAATTTCATGGCTTGTAGGTGCAAAAATGTTTCATGATGCCACTGTATAATATACGTTTCCTTACATAACTATTTTTTTATATTTTTCCCTTGGGCGGACAACTCCCTTAGACGGACAAAAGTGTTACGACCGTCGCTGTCCGGCCAAGGGAGCTTTCACTGTATATTCATATTACAAACAGTTTTTAGAACTCAATGAAAAAAAGATTAAGACTGTTAAAATGACTTTGAGGTACGCTCCCAGAAAAACGCAACACGAATACATCCCCCAGTCAAACTCTCAACATTCGAGCCGAGATAAAGAGAGGTACAAAATATTAAAAAAAAACAGGACTGTTAAAATTCTTTTTTTTTCGACATTGCTAGCTCCCCTAGGTACTATTAGTCTTCCCAGTTTTTTTTTTAGTTTTAAGAAAATTCATAGAATTTACTTTTTGCAGTTCAAACAAATTGCTGAAACTATTTTTTGAAGTTTTGGTTTTTATTTTATTATTTAAAAGCCAGAAATCTGTTTTTTTTTCTGTCAAAACAGTTTAAAAAGTTGGTTTAGCAATTTAAAAAAAAAAACAATTTCAGTCCTTCTTTATTTTTTGGTATGAATATAAAATTTTAAAAATACCAATCCCTTTAGAGCAAGTTTTAGTGATCGAGTTGGCATCTTAGTAATTCAAAATTCGATTTATAATAGTTTTTATTTGCTTTGAATGATAATATGTTTTATTTTACACAACAAATATACTGGTAAAAAAATCTGAAAGCATTGTTCTTTTTGTTTGATAATTTCCATTGATAATTAATTATTTTTTTGCCAGAAACAAAAACAATAGGTACAAAACAAGAAAAATTTATAATTGCAAAAATATATCTTTCTACCTATACCTACTCTCTGTGCGGTAATAAAAAAGTATTTACATTTCACAACAATATTCAAAGAGTAATTTCGCAGCGATAAGGACTTCATAACTTTGTTATATTTTGAAAAACCACTTTGCAACCCAACAACCATGCAGCATTGCTTGAATAGGTTGCCCCTAGTGACTAACCGTAATCAGTACTCTCATACAAAAAAAAAAAAAGAAAAAATGAAAAAAAAACTTAACAACGAAACCTCATAACAATAACTCGCCACTACTACTGTGAAGTTATTTTTTCTTCGTTTCCTTTTCCAACTATAGGACTTAATAAAAAAAACTCTTACCAGAGATGAACTAGGGTGTACCGTCTCTTTTACGTTTAGCTTTGATCAATATAAAGCGAGGCAATAACATTCGCCCCAGTGTACAACTTTCCCACGCAAGTGGGAAGTAGAAAAGCAGGCCTCCCCCTCCCCCTCCCCACACTTACACATTATACAACATACTTTGTAAACGCATTTATGTCCTTAGGGATCCAACTTGGTCCACAGAGTACTTACCTGAAAAGAGAAAATAAGATGAAATCAGATTACAATTCTCTCATATATAACGTAACGTGCAACAGAAGAGCTTACAATGGTATACACTTGCAAAAATAGTTTTGATGACTCTATATACCATCAGGAAGGACACGACTATACTGGCTATGAGAAGAACTCTAACCTACTATATGCAAGTATATGTACTCAACTAAAGATGGGTACACCTGTAACAGGACTTACCAACTAGCATAGCAAGTTATATGGTGCATTAGCAGACATGGTCTCATGGGAATAACTGCAGTCAGCTACAGGTGGCACATTTAAGTGGTGGAAAGCATAGAAGTGAAGGGCATGTCATCATAAAGTTTGCAATGAGGTGCAGAGTTGTTAAATTAAGTTAGTTGCATGGTTGCAAAACATTGAGTGTCGTCCAGGCATGCAATGTTTTTCATTTCATGAAAGAAGTGTTCTTTTTTTACTTGTTTTTCTTAGTTTGGATAAAGTTAAAGTAGACAAAAATTTGATTCTTTTGAGTGCAGTTAAAAAAACTTGATTGTGCCTGTTTAGAGTTTAAATGACTTAAACAATGAAAAATATAATCAAAAATGAAATTTTATTACTTACTATAAGAAATCCATTTAGCAGTGATAAGCTAAATTATTTTTTAACTTGTCTAAAAATTTCAATAATAGAATATGTATACAAGGATTAATTTTTTGGGAAAGTTATCTGCAGTGAAGTAGGATTTTACATAACAAACTCAACATCCCCCTGTGGACTGCCGAAGGATAAAATTGCAATTTTTATTAGTGCTTCAAATCAGATCCGAATACTCAAACTATCCGGATACTTATTAATAATGAGATAATTGAAATCCGAGAATATCCGGATAGTGTCGGATATCCGGATAGCTAAATGAGACAGTTGAGATCAGAAACTACCCGGATAGTGTCGGGTACCCGGATCCAGTTTGATAAGCTAAGTTTGTAGGAACTGATTAAACAGGGAAAAACGAAAATTTTACCGTCATAAAACTTGAACGTTTGACAAATTGCAACAAAAATATCCAGGATAGGAGGCGGTTTCGGTTGTGGGGCGGGGTTGTGGAAGGGAAGGAGTGGTTGAAGTCAGAGATTATAAAACTGAAACATTCACTAGCTGATTCATATAAGTTGTGACAAAAAGCTAGAGCGTGTTTTTTGGGGCGATGCAAAACAAAAAATGTTAAGGGAGGGGAGTTTATTTCCCCCGTTTTCAATTCTATGTTATGTGATTTCGCGCGTATTGATTTTTGAATACCTAGTGTTTGCAAGTAGTAAATATTCTTATTAGTCCGACAGCTCGCAAACAGATTTTTGACGTGAAATAAACCCAAAAAGATATGTGTGCTGTGCAGTGCATGTGCATCAAAGTGCATCAAAAATAATAAAAAAAAGGAAACTGTTCCAATGTCAAATTGTTTCGAAAAATTGCAATTACTTAAGATGAAGTTTAAACATGCAGTACCACATGTCTTTTGGCTTTCTTTCATGGAACAAAAATCTGGTGCGAGTTCAAAAATCAAAACTAACAAAATGCACAATATAAAAAAAAATTACACCGCGAGAATTAAAAACAACACCAGCATATGCAACTAAATTGGATACACAACAAAATTGACCATTTACTTAAAATGAAATAAAAGGATAACTTAAAAACAATATATCTACCTACCTAAATGCTATATACAAAAACGCCACAAAGATCGTGTTTTTTGTGGCTTCTGTACGGGGTTAAGATTACTCAAAATGTCTCTCAGATTGAAATTCGCACTCTACAGTGTCAAGATGCGAACGATTGTCATTAATTTTCGAGAAAAATAGTGCTTTAGATGCATTTTTTGTCTTAACCAACAACGGCAACATTAATACATTTCTGTTTCTTTCCTCACCAGGAAAATATAGTAGTTAAAATCTTGTAATATGTACATATGTAGGTACACAAATTTGTGTTTTTTCCAGCACGCTATCTGGTTATATGGAATTTTAAGCGCACGCGAAAAGGCTTTCACCTAAAACTAAATTTATCCCAAATTGATTTGAATTACCTGTTCTTTCAAGTCGAATCAAAATTTATAACCAAATAAGTTTTTTGAAGAAATAAAAATTTTGCTAAGCCGAGTTCTAGGTCTCTAGACCCCCGAATTCGAGGGTCCAAGTTTATCGAAGTTCTATCTCAAACTGAGATCCAAATCGAAGTTCTAACACGTTAGAACTTGGTGAAGAAATGAGTTAGAACTCAATCAAGTTCTAATTTTTCGATAAACCGAGTTTTAGGGGCTAGAACTTTGTCAAGAAATTGGCCGTAAAAGTATTAAAAATATTTTCTGTTAAAACCTTTTACAAAATATTTTTTTTATTGCAAAAAAAAATAATTTTTCGAAAAACCGCATTATTCAAAAACACAATCTTTGGACTTAAAATTCAAATGAGCAATGGGGTGTAAAGTAGACTTTATAAGCTGCTTCCTAAGATATCATTGCTCTAATATTTTTTGTTCTATATTTCGAAAACAATATTTACATACATTTAGAAAAATTAGTACCAAGGAGACCTTATATAAGACCCTAATCATCCCGGTCCTGCTATGTGGTGCAGTAGCATGGACCCTGTCAAAAACGTATGAGAATCTGCTTGAGTGCTTTGAAAGAAAAATTCTTCGGGTGATCTTCGGTCCAGTTTGCATCGATGGAGTATGGAGGAGAAAATTTAAAAATGAGCTTTACGGGCTTTACAGCGACGTCAACCTGGTCAAAAAGCTGAAAATACAGGACACCGAAGTACCAGCCTGACGAGTCTTTGAATCTACCCCTCATTGTCTGAGCAGCAAAGGATGACCCTACCTTAGATGGCGCACACAAGTGGGGAACTACCTCAACCAATTTAGAGTGCGTAACTGGAGGCAGCGCTATAACTAGGGACCGAACTGGTTGAAGGGGATTGTTGGTTGAGGCCGTAGTCCATCCTGGGCTGTGAACGCCATCTCAAGTACAGTAAGTATAGGTAAGTAAAATTATTATTGAAGGTATGTATATCAAAAATTGAAACTTTATGATAATATCACAACAAATTTTCTGTTTTTAATTTTTATGAAAATGTTAGGTATAATAAAAAATATAAAAAAATTGTCAGCCACAAATAGATTTATTTTAACATTTTTTTTTTGCAATGTGTTGGCTTAGATTAAAAATAATTCCAGAAGCTGTGTTATGAATTCCATGAACTAATTTAGCTTTTTAAAAAATTGTTGTCTATAACAGCATGAATACTTAAATTTTGTGTTGATGTTGTTTGTATTCTTAGCGATTCTCCTTGGTTGTCTCATTTTGTAATCAAAGGGAAAGGAGAACCTGAAAGAAACCCTTATTTACGATTATAATCTTGATATATGCAAGAACGTATTTTAACTTGATCATAACAAATTGCACAAAACAAACAAACAAAGTACCTATATGTATGTATTTATAATTCTACTGAGGTAGTTAAAGCATGTGTGCGTTGCGTATATTGTTATGAAAGAACCGTAAAAAATTTTCATAAATTCCAAAATATAAATTCATCATACATACATAGCATATGTTACTCCAGACAAATTTATAACCCAAATAAAAAAGAAGTCTTCTTTAATCCCACTTTTTTTTTACAAATCTCTCTAAGTGAATTTCGTTAATACAAAATTATCTCCTCGTATATTTCATTCAATATCTAAAAGCGACAAACAAAAATAGAAATTCCCATACCGTGTTTTCAGATAAAAACCAAATAATGTTGTCACTCAGCCACAACACCAGACCCAGAAAATGTGTTTCTCAAATCAAATAAATAAAAAAGAAAAAAAAAAAAAAACCAGACGAACGATGAAGATGATAAACTTTTAGCCAAAGTATGTACATAAATTTGTGAAAATGTTTTCATAGCTTCCGGGGAAATGTATTGGGTGTTTTTTTTTTTTTAGCTTTTTTCTTCTCCATTTGACTCGAAAAGAATATGTCTGTCAGTCTTATGTTTGGAGTGGTGATGTAGATCTTCTTTCACCGCCGCCGATTGTTGATAAAATTCTATCAGAAAATTCAAGGAGTCAAGATTTAAAAAAAAAATTCCTAAAAACTTGAAATTTCCATATAATATCTATGCAAATGCATTGGTCTTATTTTGAAGGAACAGGACCTTTTTTGGGGCCAACCAAAAAAAAAAAGACTTTAGAGAGACACAAAGGTTCTTGGATAAACTGTTAGTCAACTGATGAAGGTTGCTAATGGGATTATACAAAAAACCAAATCTACGTTATACAGATATGATTCACCAAGCAATTAAAATTAGGGTATTACGCATTAATCCTTGTTGGTTTTAATTAAATCAGAAAATTTGCAACGGCTAATCTCCCAAGAAAAAAAACACAATAATGGCAACAACGCAACATAACGGTTGAATGTTAATTAAATTTTTACAAAACACGATTCTGGGATTTAACATTACTTTATTATATACTCTCTAGGGTGTCTGATGTATGTATATGTTGGGGAACATGTTGCTATATACACCCAGTAAAGGGTTGCAAAGATGTGATTTTATTTTCATAAGACAGATATACAATTTTAATTAAATTTAATGTTTTTTTTTTTTATCTTTTTCTAAGCATTAGCACCACAACACTTTTTCAATTCTTTGTTGTGACTTTATAAAATGCTTTTCTTCTGTTTTTTTGGAAGAAAACAAAGCAATTTAAATGAACGTTTCCGATAATTTGTCCCATTACCTTCTGAAAGCATATATGTATAAACAACTATGTTCTTTTTGGCTATATAAGGCGCCACATATACCCGACAAATTTTATCCAATTTAGAAGATCTCTCATCAGCTTACGATGAGTTTACAAAACAAAAATTGTTCCATATTTCAGTTCTTCAGGATTTGTATTTCTGTCTGTTTGTGTGCTTTTTGTTTATTCCAAAGAAGGTGCTTTCTATTATATGGATTGTATAGATTCTTTTATCTTATAACTGATGATGCTTTAAAACTTCCGAGATGGAATTGTGTTTTTTTTTCCTTTCAAACTCAAATACATCTTCTTGGGAAAATGGACATCTGGGCAAAATAAGACTTGAAGAGATTTCCATTTTTATTTTCTTGTTTTTGATGATTGTATAGGTGCTATAAGGGTATGATAAAAAATTGAAAAAAAAAAAATAAACTCGATAAATGATTCGAGCTATGAAAAAAGTCCATGAAATATATTGTCTATATGTCAGGCTATTGTTATCTCTCGAAATAATGCGTTTTGAAATTTTTTGGCTTCTGGAAATTATTAGAGAAAATATCGGATTTGGATTGCAATCGCTTTCGATTTTTATTAAACTTCAACTTTGATGGTAGAGAATTTTATGGTTTTATTGCTTCAATTTGTAACTGATGCGAAGTTGCCAAACAACAATTAATTTTTTTGCAAATTGCTGCGCTGGAAATTTCAACAGGAATCAGAACATTCAATTTCAAATTTGTATTCCTTGTACACATTCCACCGTATCAATAAACGAAAAACAACGAAAAGATAAGACTATCTGTCAACTTGCAATTAGTATTAATAAATGTATAATGGTCTGTGACATGGTGGCAGCGAGCGTATAACTTTAACTCGCCAAGTTTGGCGTTTAAGGGATAGATAACTTCCTAACATACACATGCTTATATTTCATAATAACCGGTTCAACTACAAGCATATTTTTCATCAATCAGTGCATGTGAGAGTAACACATATGTATAAGAATACTTCCACGATTTGATGAAGGATTGCCGTCAGTACTACCACTTAACTTCAATTGAAATAGGTAGATCTACTTCTTTTTTTCAAAAAGTTAAAAATCTACTTCCTACATCGCACCATCACCAAAATATTGAAATCTACTTAATTTAAAAAAATATGTTTAAAACTGATTCAATCTTAGAAAAAAAGTCGAAATCTACCTAATTCCTTTTTCTCTATTTCACTTATGCATGTAGAAGTAAAGTTAAAAATAATATGGCAAAATTTTAAATTGCCTAATGTTAAGGTATTAACTATGATACTACTTAACAATTTTCTAACTTTAAAGCTGTTTACTAAAATGTTCTTAGTTTTAAACATTTTTTAACTAGTATCATATACTAAACCAATTTTGC
Organism: Epistrophella euchroma; assembly: GCA_947049315.1. NCBI lineage: Eukaryota > Metazoa > Arthropoda > Insecta > Diptera > Syrphidae > Epistrophella > Epistrophella euchroma. Next base: position 41,951,078 of record OX346247.1, on the reverse strand, counting down.
CAATAAAATCCAGCTGAACACGCCTAAAAAAGTGACAGTTCACACCGTTTTTACATTTGTAATTGACAAAGATGATATTTGGAGTTTGTATGATACTATTAAGATAAAACAGGCATTTTAATATTTTAACTTTAGTAAAATGTTATCTCGTTTAAGATTTGGAAAATCCTCTTTTTAACCTAGCATCATACTAAAAATGCTTTAACATCATAATAAATCGTCTAAAATTTTGCCCCAATATATATTTTTTTAATTAATTTAAAAAGTGTTATTAAACAATAATATTAAAGAAAAACGACACAATTTAACAAATGAGATTTTTGAACTAACAATGCAATTTTGTGAAGAAAAAAAACTATACCCGCTGGAAAAAATGTCATATTCTGGTACTATATTTAGAACTTAAAGAGCTATTGTGTGGTCTTGGTATTTAAACACATTAATGGAAATTCAGATCATCATTTAATTTTTTGTTGGCTATTTTGAAAAAATAAGGTTCGTTTAGTTATGTCGTTTTTCTTCCTTACCGACGATATGTAAATATCAAGTCTGAAAGAATTTCAGTTTATGTTTTTAGTTTTTTTTTTGTTTAGTAAAATTAAATTTAATTAAATTTTTTGTAATAAAGATTTTTATAAAAAAAAATCATTTTGAAATCTACTTCGATTTTGTCAATCTACTTCCTTTTTTTCTTCAAATCTACTTCGACTTTTTTTCTGGAAGTGGTAACGCTGGTTGCCGTACTTTCAGTGGTAGAGCACAGACTGGAACTATTATGATATGTTTATTAATAATAAAAGTTATCCACCAGACAAGTTGTATATTCGCGTCTTAGCTAACACGTGTGCTAAGGAGCAAACAGTGACTTTTTATTAATAGTGGAAATCTATGAATCTATAAACCTTTAAATGAGTTAGAATACGTCATGACTACAGAGTCTATGTTCTTGGGAAAGCGTCTCAATCAAATTCTTTCATTTCCAGTACAGAAACAATATATCGTTAATAGGCTTCAGCCCTGTCTACTTTTCGCTTTTATTTATAGGTACCTTCAACAACATAAAGATATGTTATTTAAGGAGCCCTTGAAAGCTTCCTCAAATTAAATTATCAAATTTGTTAACACCCTGTTTTTAATGTTTATTCGAATATTAAGAGCAAATACATGCAACTCAAAAGTGAACTTTGATTATATGTTCCTGTGTTCTTTGTGTGTTTTTATTCGAATGGTTTTTCTATATAGTGTAGATAAATGTACTTCCTGATGTTCGCATATCAAGTAATTTTATGGTTACACGCATCCTGATAGATACGATTTAGATCGTAGCAGAGATTATGTTTGTTTTTTTTTTTATTTATAATCTGACTTAAGTTAAAGCGTGCAACAAAAGATTTTTGTTTTTTTATTTTTAGGAGCAGAAAATGAAAACAAGAGATTTTCATCTTCCCACAAAATTTGAATTTATTCTTTACTGTCTAGATTTGTATGTGAATAAAAAAAATATGATGCAGCACAAAGGAACGGTTGATAGTTATAAGTCACTAGGTCTTAGTTCTTCACGAGCCGTAGCGCCACCAGAAATTATTTTATTTTACTTTTTAAGTTTTCCTTTAATTTGTCTTCATTTCGTTGAGGTCTTAATAATTACTCCAAGGACCATATTTCCACTTAGTAAGTGTAGTTAAATAGATTTTGTTATTTTCAATTTTGTTGTCTCAAACTAGAAGAAATAAAGCATATCGTGTCTGTTCAGAATGAAAATTATTTTTCAAAAAAGGCAAAATATTGTAGGAGAGTCCAATTGATAGTTTTTCTTTTATTCACAAAAATTAAATATTAGCTCAAACCTTTTATTTGTTGTGTTGTGTCATGTTTTCTTCCGAATTTTTCAGTTTTTTTTAAATTTTTTAGATTTAAACGCTAATCAAATCTTTTCAATTGATAAATATTTTTTGAATTTGATATTTTTACAACCTGGATGATAAAAGTTTTGATAATTGAGAATGATTTATTTATTTATTGCAACAAGCAGATCATAAATACAAAATATAGTAATAATTAACCACCAGGATTAAGAAACTTTAATATAAGGATAACATTTTTTTTTTTTGAATGAATCTCGACTTTGATTATCGTAAAAATCGATACGATTACAAATTTAATTAGCTTGTTTGATGCACCGAGTTATCGGTGTGCCTATGATAAGGCACAAAGAATAAACTATGTACCCGTAGAGCCCTCACTTGAACATACATTTTTATAAATGTCAGAAAAAAAAAGAAAAATCATTATGATTTTTAAGAATATCCCGAAAAAAAATTATTTCATATAACTTCCGTCGAGTTTTTAAAGATTCAAGACCAAGTAAATTACATCTAGTAACATAACAAGGCGTTGAAATGCTCCAGTTTAGTCTATGAATAGCCAGTCTGGTGAATCATCTTTGGACGCCATATAACACAACACTACTCGAGAACTGGTCTATTATACATGTAAAATAATGCTCTTATGCCGAAAAACAGATGTGCAGCTTTTTCCCATGCAGCTAAATTAGAAATAGAGATATCGTACAGCGAAGGCTGCATGCAGAGTCTGGAAATATGTCCGCCCTCATAAGAACCTGTGTAAATTTATTTTCGCTGCATTGGAAAAAGCTGCACATCTGTTTTCGGCTTTACTGGCTGAACAGAATAGAATGACGGAACTGGAGCCGCAGACGGAACTGGAAGAGCTGTCAAAAAGTGTCGTACGTTATTTTTTTTACATGTCCACAATGGAGCTGTACAGCTTTGAAAGTATTTTGAAGAAAAACAAAAGAATATTCTTGTGTACAAGCTCAGAATTCACATTTTTTGTTTCCAATAATTTTCCTTTTAATAAATAATTTTTTTCGCGATACAAATAACCACAATATTTTTTTCCGACCCATAAGTTGTTTTTTTCTTCATACAATTTGAAAAGTCAAAAGTGCCGTACGTGAAAAGTTTAAAGTTGGTGAACTCTTCCGTCTGCGTCTGCAGCTCCGTATGCGTCTACGTTCCGTTGTGTTCGCAACATTGAATTTGCGTGTATTCAATATTTTGACAGCTATTCCAGCTCCGGCTCCAGTTCCGTCTCCGTCACCATTCTGTTCAGCCAGTTAGGGTATATGGGTCAGATAATTCTTTTGAGTTTCGCGCGACAAATCCATCAAGTAAGGAATTTGCCTTAGCCACAACAAAGTCAATGTGCAAGGAGAAAGTATGCTCGATGGTGGAAGCAAAATTTAAGGGGAAACATTCCAACGGATTTAGAGTAGACCATCATGAATTAAAAGAAAATGTAATTGCAATTTTATTTTATTTATCAATTTATAATCTATCTTCTGTCGAAACGGAGAATATTTTTTCTTGTTTCGATCCAACCCACAAGCACGGATATTGTATCGCTTCTTTTGCAAAACACCCTGTATTATAGCTAGTATACCTTTAACATTGTAAATAAAGTAAAACTTAATCAATTCATACGAAGGTTTTTTAATAATACAAATTCTATATACTACTGAAATAAATCAGCCAAGTAGAAGACTTATAGCACTATTTAATTGGACTTGTTGAGTTATTGATTCAAAATAGCTTTTAACGGCCTTGAACTTGATACAAATTGTAAGGCCCTCACTAGTCGACTGAGGATACCAACTGAGATCGTCGGAACGAAACGCCAATTTGAATTAAACAATTCAATTTTTTTATTTAAAGAAAAAAGAAAAAAACATTTAAAAAAATATTATTAATCCTGTCCTGATAAATTTATAATTCCAAAATTCCAGATAGGTTTCAAAAAATACTACATTTGCATAGCTATCCTATCCAAATGAAAAAGCGAACTAAAATGGAATACCGATTGGTAAATAATACAACTTAAGTCAAAACTATTCGTTACATTTTATATTTAATATTCTGACACAATCCACCTGTGAGTTTATTTTAATCCGCTTACGAGCCTACAAGCCTGTGAAAATATTTCTCATTTACAACAATTTTATGTTGTAGGGATGATATACCTATACATTACATAAATACCTACACATACATAACTAACGGACTAAAAGGTCCCATTTGATTGTCCATTTTCCTGTCCTGTTTAAATATCTGCGTGCAATGTTTTTCGAGTAATTTTATTAATATCCCATCCGTCAATGCATGGAGCCACGAACACTCGGAAAACACACGCACAGAGGAGTATTTGCATCAAAAACCTAGCTGATATTATTTTTCATTGTTTTTGTTATTATTTCTATTCAAAATGAATAATCATACAAAAAAATACATATGTTTAGCAATATTCTGTTATTTTGTTTTTAGATATGTTTTAATGAAAATTAGTGATGCCGAAAAATCTGTTATGGTAAACATAACTAGGGTACCTACTTTGTGTTTTTTTTTTTGTAAATAGGTTGAAACTTTATGGCTGATTTACCTGCCTATGAATATTAATAAAATAAATCTTCCTTAATTCAAATAACATCAGTAAGTTTTATTTAAAGAAAACGTTGCATAACGTATAAGTGTATTTTACACGAAAGTGGAAAAATCATTGAACCACAGTACTGTAAAGAGCACGTTGGTGCAACCAATTTTTATTGCAAACACTTAAGGAATACTTAAACTAACTTATAATTTCAATTCATTGCAGCATAACGGATATACTAAAGCAAAATCATTTGAAAAATTTTAAATAAAAAAATTATGTTTTGATGCAATAGTTCTAAGTCCGAATGGAAACAAAAAATACCACCTAATATTTCCAAAATTAGGGCTGGAAACGAGACCGAGACTAACCACGGTCTCGTCTACTTTAAAAGCACCCGAGACCGAGACGAGACCGTATTTTTGGTACCGAAATTCGCCGAGAGTCTCGCTGGTCTCGGTGGTCTCGCCGGTATCGATGGTTTGGTTTCGGCTTTCGCTAGAAGAAATATTAATTAAAAAATAAATTAATTTACACCATTCTTCAAAATGTTATTTCAACCTAACTCAAAATGGAGCATTCAACTCAAGTAAAAAAAAAAAAACTTGCGTTGAATATCAAAGTCTGATCCAACTCGTTTTTTGATGCTGCATATACCTAAAATTTGTATTAAACTCTTAAATGCACTTGATAAAGATATAGGTATATTTAGAACAATTACGTGCACCCCAGTCGTATAGTTCTTTTATTTTAGAAACCATTATGTTATCTATTGCAAGCATTTTGCCCTGTTTAGGCAATGAGAAGCATGAGTACCGACTGGCAAGTTTCATTGTATTTACATTAAAAACTTTGATTCGCCTCAAAATACATTGAAAGAAAAAACAACAATTTTACAATTTCACTGTTTGAAACAACAACAAAAGAAAGAAATTTTCTTCGTGCTTCACACAAGACTCCACACCCTGCATTATTCTTACCAACAAACTGCCGAGATATCGTACTCTATCTTTTCAATCTAAACAGGCGTCTTATCTACATCTTTTTACCATCAAAAAACATGAAAGAAACCAAGGCTAAGGATGAGACCAAGACCGAGACCTAGACCTAGACCGAGACCGAGACGAGACTGGCACTTTAAAATTTTCACTAGAAAAAGGTGAGACCGAGATCGAGACGAGACTTGGTTAAGCGAGACCAAGACCGAGACCAAGACGAGACTGAAATTTTTTGATTTTGACGAGACCGAGACGAGACTGACAAAAGTCTCGCCTGGTCTCGTCTCGTTTCCAGTCCTATCTAAAATTCAATTGAAATTGTAAATATGTACATAACTGAAGCAGAGTTCTCCATTTAAATTTTTTTGTATCTTTCTATCACAACACTTCAATATCAATAATTGAAAAACACTTACCAAAGTAGTGCGCATTAAAATAAAAATGCAGTAGATGCAACTGTTAACTTTGAATTCATTTAATCACAACAAATGATCTACAAAAAAAAAAAAAAAAACAATACAAGTACCTACAACACATTGCATTGAACTATGTGTAATTAGCACCCGCTTTACTATAGTTGTCAATTTTACTTTTCGGAAAATCGACATTTGGCCAGGTTTTTGATACAAATACTCTTCTGTGACACGGTCCGAAATTCAATAATTCGTCCTTTTTCATTTTAATATTCATTAAAATTTTCATTAATAGTTTGGAACCATTGCGATTGCCAGAATACGAAGTAGGAAACATGTCTGTCTTTTTGTTGATAACTGGTCCAAAAATAAATCTCGTTACTTTTATAAATGTACATTACATATTTTACTCATCATAACCAACTGAAAACAAACACATATTGACTAAAAGTAGCTATATGAACTTTAAATTGTACATTGTATGTTGGTAGATCTGATTTAATAAAAGATATCGTAGACGTTGAAATGGGTATGGTATGTTTCGCCAGAATTGTTTGGCAAATTAACGTTTCGCGGTGGTACATTTCGCCGTTTCTCGTTTCGCATTTTTTTATTTAGCATTTTGTTATTTCGCAATTTTCGTTTTGCAAATTACGTTTGGTTTTTTATATGATATGACAAACCATCATTTCGCAATTTTCATTTCGCAATTTTCACTTAATATTTTGTTTGATTGGCATATTTAGGTTTGGCAATTTTTTATTTGGCATTTTGTTATTTGGCTTTTTCTTATTTGGCATTTTATTATTTTGCTATTTTTCATTCAGCATTTTGTTATTTCGCTTTTTTTTATTTGGCAATTAGGTTAGGTTAGGTAAGTGGGCTGACAGTTGATCTTGTTACCGTCACACTTAGATCAATGTCGATCCATTGTGATACCCTATTGGAAGAAACCTATACTAAAAACAGGACGTGACATATCCCCGTAGAGGGATAGATTTCGGCAAGTAGTTGCTTAAAGATATCGGAGGTTACAGGAACTTTTCCTTGTAAATGTCGTCAGTGCGTAGACACCGGGTTGAGGGAAGGTTGCGTCACCGTAGTCCTTTGAGGGCGTGATCTTCCCTTTTACCCCCACTTGGTGGATCATTCCCCCCACCAGGCCCGGAGGAGCGTTTGGCTCCCCGCAACGCCTGGTGGGTGGGTTGATAGGTCAGTGGTTATGGTGTGTGCATCTGCTTGTTACGTCAGTCTGGAATAATCGAGAGGGCCGTCCCCACAACAAGAGTATTATACCAATCTTGTGAAGGAGCGACCATCGCAATTGCAATGAAGCACGCATTCACCGCAGGAGCGGCAAGAACTGGTGTAGGGCTTACTGCCCAAACTCCTTTATCACCACCCCTACAGGAAAATGTGCGTCTTGCAGAGGTCATATGTTTGTTTTATTTTTGTGGGTCGGTTTGTTGAATTGTATTTAGGGACTCTCGAGCCATTTGGTAGCATTGATGAACTTTAAAAGATTCTTGCTAGGAATGTTAGAGAGTTCCTCTAAATCGTCAAAGAAGTGTTTCCCGAGGAGTCTGCTTCTCAGATGACATAGTGCAGGGCAGTGACACAGGTAATGAGGAGTATCTTCATGAACTTCCTCGTCACCACAGCCTCTGCATAGGTCATCCGGGCTGAGTTGCATCTTTTTCTTGTGGTAGCCCAATAGGTTGTGGCCTGTTGTAATACTCACAAGAAGAGAAAGTGACTTTTTGTTTAAATTTATTATGTCTTTCGTTCTTTGTTTGTTAAATTCCGGCCATAACTTCCTAGTTATGATGCACGTATCAAGTGAGCTCCATCTTCTGTTTGTTGAAGAAAGAACTTTGCACTCGATTTCTTTTTTGAGATTACAGGGTGGGATTCGGACCGTTGGATCTGTCTGAAATAGGTCAAGTGTTGAACCACTTCTTGCCAATTCATCAGCACTCTCGTTGCCTGGCACACCACTGTGACCAGGAACCCAACAGAGCCTTACGTTGTGCTGTGTGCCAAGAACCCTGAGCTCTTCGCGACAGCGATTAACAAGCTTCGATTTGATTTCAATGGCAGAAATCGCTTTTATAGCTGCTTGGCTATCAATGAAGAAGGTGATATCAGCTTGTGGTATTGCCATCATTGAGACCTGTTTGGCAGCTTCCGCCACGGCCAAAACCTCAGCTTGGAAGACACTGCTGTAGTTAGGCAGTCTGAATGAGCTGGCTAGTCCAAGAGTTTCTGAAAAGAAACCTGCACCAACCCCAGCATCCATCTTGGAGCCATCGGTGTATATTGAGACCATCGATGCGCCGATAGATGGTATGCTAGTTTGCCAGTCCTCTCTGCTAGGAAAGGCGGTTGTGAACGGTATGTGAAAGTCTAAACGGGGTATTAAGTAGTCTGTGCTTATCTTATTTCCCATGAATTTCTGTAGAATCTGAGCATGACCAAAGTTGTTTTGTTTCCAACTACCTGTTTGGCTAAGTTGAAGTGCACTTTTGGCAGCCGATTCTTGTGCGTATAGATCGAGGGGTTTTAAGTTGAGTAAAGCTTCCAAGCCCGCTGTGGGGGTGGACCTCATAGCCCCAGTGATTCCAATACAAGCCATTCTTTGAACTTTGGTCATGATTTTAATGTTGGAAGCTTTTTCTAATGCATTCCACCAGACTACATTACCATATGTCAGTACAGGTCTAACAATGGCCATGTACATCCAATTAATAATTTTTGGACTTAGTCCCCAGGTTTTGCCAAAAATCCTGTTGCATGAGTAGAATGCGAACATGGCTTTGTTGGTTCGTTCTTTAATGTTTAGACTCCAGTTAAGCTTCTTATCTAAAATCACACCTAGGTACTTTGCGTGATCAGAGATCTTAAGCTGAGTACCTTCAATAGAGGGAATTCTAAAAGAAGGTAATTTCCTTTTATTTGTGAAGAGGACAAGTTCGGTTTTTTGCGGGTTGACCGCTAGTCCGCATTTCTTAGTCCAGGTATTCACTACTGTTAGGGCATTTTCTATTAATTCACTAATTGTGGAGGGAAATTTTCCTGTCGCTAATAATGCTACGTCATCCGCGTATGCGATTACCTTGACTCCACTATTCTTGAGTATTAACAGAACTGCGTTCATCACGAGTGTCCAGAGAAGTGGAGATAGAATCCCACCTTGTGGAGTTCCTCTGGAAGTAGATACCTTGATCTGTACTCCTCCTAGCTCTGATTTAATTAGTCTGTTTTTTAACATGAACATAATCCATCTGATGATGGTGTTATTCACATTTAAATTTACGAGTGCCTCTTCTACCGCTTCGTTTTTGACATTATTGAAAGCTCCTTCAATGTCCAGAAACGCAGCGAGGGTATAATCTTTGTCTTTTAGAGTTTTTTCAATCGTACTGACGACATTGTGTAATGCTGTCTCTACACTCTTGCCTTTTGGCAATTTGATGTTCAGCTTTTTTTTATTTGGCATTCGATTGTTTGGCAATGTTTTGGCTTCCATTAAATTACATGCCTTAAAATTTCGCGCGAACATCAAATTGCCAAATAAAAAAAAGCGAGAAAGCACTTAATAGAGAATATAAAAAATATAATGCCATACGAAAATAACTGCCCAATTGCTTAAAACCCTTTTTTCCTTGGAGTAAAATGTGAAAATCCTCTTTCTTTTATGTACTTACCTAAACTAAGCAAACAAACTGAAATCTAAAATCGCGAAAGTGGTTACGGCAAAAATTGCATAACAATTAAAAAAAATATTACCAACGCAAGCACGACTAAGCAACGGTTCAGAAAAAAACTGTTGATCTTGAAAAGAGACGATGGTAATAATGGCAAACAATCAAAACAACTAAACGGCGAAATGATCTATTAGCGAAATAATAAAACGGCTTGACGATATTTATCGAAATGATTAAACGGCTAAACGTTATTTCGCAAAATAATGAAACGGCGAAACAATATTTTGCGAAAAAACACTTGGCCAAATAATAAACAATTTAACAAAGAAAAACTAAAGAATAATTTGCCAAATGAATTTTGCGAAATGACTGAAAATATTTTTAACAAAAAGCGAAATATAAAATCGCCGAATGTTAATTGCAGAATGATTGAAAAACGTAATGAATAAAAAAGAAAATGTAAATTGCCAATTAAGAATTGCGAGTTAAACAAAATATTTAACGACTAAGGCGAAACAAGAAATGCCAAATGTATTTTGCCAAACAATGGTGACCCCGTTGAAATAAATATTAAAGAATGGCTGGCTAAAATAGAGCTTAGAATTCAAACCTTAAGTAAGCGGTTTTATTTATGAAATTTCAAATTATCTTTCAAATGGATTTTCTATTAAATTAAATTTTGCTAACTCGATTTGCACATTTTAAGTCAATTTTAATGAAGAAAATTTTCATTGACTTTGGAAAATGTAAAAGGGAACTTTATTTCATGAATTCAAACATATGAACACACGTGGAATAAACAAAGAGAGAGAGAGAGAGAAAGCTTTGTGCATTGAATATTGAATCAATTGAATTTTACTTGTTGATTGTTTTTGATAGCCTTTGGGTTATGGGGATACAAATATACAATTTAATCTATTTAAATTGATTGAAATTCAATATCAAGGAAGTCATATATGAAATTGATATTCAAACTATGACACTTCATTTACCTATTTTTGAAATTGTGATAGTCTATTTTATTTTTAGCAAAAATAGAAACCAATATGATTGTGAGTAACAAAGCAAGTGCTACGAAAAAAATTGGGAATATTTTATTTGTATCTTCATTTTATTTTGTGTCAATTTAATGAAATTGGAATATTTACGCCAGTTGAATATTACATACATACGTATACATATTTATAATTTAATTTAAAATTTAATAGCATATTAGGCCGAAATAAAAGAGCTAGTTGAGTAGGTATGCAATTCATCATGAAAAACGAAAACATGTTTGCGAAAAATTTGTGACACTTTGTTAATAACTTTTATGCTTGAACGATACGAAAAATCTGAAAACTTCTTTGTAGCCACTCCTACTTATCCACTAATTTTATTAAGGGTTGAAAAACACATATAGTAACGGTAATACGGCCAGTTTTAGTGGTAGACTGTTCTACTAAGGGAGGGGGTGTAGATTGTTAATTAACTCGGGTAATTTAATTTAAAAGCTTGTTGCAAACCTCCATCCTATATTTAACAAATAATATATTTCTTCGAGAAATTTTTATTCTGTCTCTTTTTAGGATTCTCAACTTTTATATTTTTCTTATGATTTCTGCATCTTTTAGTATCAAGCACATAGCAGTTTTAATCATAGTTTTCTTCTATGCCCATGATCCTGACAGGACTAAAATCTTACCCTCCATTGACTTCTTTGAGGGAGATTCTGAACTAGAGTTGCCATGTTGTTAGCAAATTCAACAATTCTCACAGTCAGAAAACCATCCCATTGAAATAGTGATCGAAATCTATGCTTGCACTTCTGTTCGGTTCATCCACAACCATCCACGGACTCAATTCATTACGACCGACCTTAGTCTAGTTTTCTATTTTTCCCCAAGCAACGATTTCCCTATTTTTTTATATATTTCACTATCTGTTAAAATGTATTCCCTGAGTAAATGCATATTTATTTCTTTTAATTTCAATATTAAATTTTTACTTTTCAGTATCTAATTAATTAAATGATTTTTAAAATCAAAAGAATTCTACTTCTCTTGAATAGGTATCACAAAGTTCTACAACCCTATAAGTTTATTTTATTTTTTGCGCTTGTTCGTCCCAAAAACTTCATCAAAAAATCTCTTTGTCTATCTACTTAAACAAATCTGCTAATGCCTTTTGATGACTTCTGTAAAAGAGCATTGAATTCTTTCGAAACAAAAAAGTTTTTAATTTATAAGCTTCCAGTCAGACAGAAAAGTTTAACTTCTTAAGGAAATTATTTTTTCAAGTGTTTTTTTTTTCTTTTTCTTTTCTTTTTTGCTCTTTAGTGATATTTTTATCCTACGGAAGTCCAACCACGTTTTTGCACGTATTGAAATTTTTTTAACAAACCTAAGTCAAGTGCATTAAATTTTGTTCCTTTTTTCGGTTAAAGAACCATTTTTGATTGCAACTATAGCTTAGCTAGCTTTCAATTAAAAAAAGAAAAATAAAATTATACCTACCAGAAATTCATTTTGCTTCACTTAAGTTTTGTCCTCTAACTACCCTCCACTTCACTTAATAGTGATTAATTAGCGTAACTATGTGTTTACAAGAAGTAAAAACAACCGAAAGTTAAATGAATATTTATGAAATTATTTAGCAAGTCTTCAAAAACTTTCTTTGAAAGGTCTTCAAAAATAAGTAAAGAAATAAATTTAAGAAGAGATATTTTCGAATTCTCTCAAACTATTCATAAAGCAGAGCAAAGGAATAACCAGAATAACTAAAACATGACCACAGAGAATTTTCCTAAAGATATTTTACTTGAGAAACTTTCAATTCAAATGTTACAAAGTATTTTTCGGTTTGGTTTTTGGTTAAATATTCGGTTTATATATAGAAGAAGAAGGAATTAAGTTTTTTGTTTGCTAAATTTTGAATAAGTGATTCATTTCTTTATTCTGTTGTTGTTGTATCAGTTAAAATATATTACCATTTTTGTTTCGGCTTATTGAAAGTATTTGCAAGTGAAACAGAAAGTTAGAATTGGAAGAAGTTAAATAAATGAAGAAGATAAAGAAACAAATTACTTGGAAAAACTTTTCAAAGCCTGTTGATTTATTTCGATATTAATGGTGTGGTGAAGTTTTGTCTGAGTTAAATTCCTTACAGAGACGAATTTTTTAAAAGGAATTTATGAATTTGAGTTGCAAAGTTTTTTTTGTTACTTTTTGTTGTGAAAGAACCATAATAAAATAATTTAAAAATTTAGTATCACAAGAGTTGCAGTCATTTGATTGTTTTGCGAAATAAGTTTTTGCTGTAGATATGTACATCTATAAACGATCTGATGAAATTGTCTACAACCACTTTTCAGAGATACTAAAAAAATTTTGAAGAAAATCAGGAAGGCATACTAGGTGGTAAGAAAACTAGTACGATCTAAAAATAAACACTTTTGGGCATGGGCAGTTAATGACGGTGTTCACGTTTGCCTCACTTCAGGCAACTCATTTTGACGTCTCCAGGCAGGTTTTTTTAAAATTTTTTTTTGAAAAATTCTGGCATACTTGGTTTAACTTTTTTACCAAGATGTAGGAAGGAGTGAGATAAAATAAAGAAACGTGAACACCGCCAATGAATCGAAACTGACATAAATTAAGAGAGGTGACTATTTAATTTTCTGTCAATAAAAACGATTTGCTGAAACAAAACTTAAACATTTTGGTGACACACGAGCGCTTTTGTGATAGATAACCAAGAGAAAAAGGTAGCTAGAACACAGACGGTTAAGTAGAAATTAAGTACATCATTATTACATATTTAGGTTTCTTATCAGCAAATGGGTCTAAGTGATGTTAATAACGTATGCTTCTATTTGTTCTACGCTTTAAGCATGTACAAAGATCTTGAAAGATTCACAAAATTGTTTTCCTGTCTCAATTGCCATTGAAAAGAAGTTATGGTGTGGAATGCATTTGGCTTTCTATCGATTCACTTCATTTGTTTATCTGCCATTGTATGGATGGTTCTTGTAATTTCGCATTTACCAAAATGTATAAGCAACTTTTGAACAAAGATGTATTCAAGTTTGAAAGCTAGACAAGAAAAATTTTTCAAAAATCTGAGAATGACAAATTTTTAGTCTTCTATCTTCTCTTCTCTGTTCGTACGCGCATAACTCGGCTAAACTCATCCGATTCGGTTTCGATTTTTTTGTTGGATTTTTATTGAACCAGATTAAGACATACTGGAGCCGAAAAATATAGAAAATTTGACCAAAAATTAGAAAATTCGACCGAAAAAGTAGGAAAGCATGAAAATACCCTGAAATTTCAAAATTTTTGTAATGAAATTGTGTTCGTACGCGTATAACTCGGCTAAACATCATCCGATTCGGTTGCAGATTTTTTTGTTAGATTTGTATTGCATCAGATTAAAACACGACGGACCTCAAAATGGGAAAATTTGACCAACTTTCTGAATTAGATTTTTGTTCGTACGCGCATAACTCGGCTGAACATCATTTAAATTGGATGGGTATTTTTTTGTTGGATTTGTATTGAACCAGATAAACACCCTAGGGAGACAAAAATTGGAAAATTAGGCCGGAAAAGTCGTGATAATAATTGGAGCTTGCTCGACTTTCGAAAGGAGCATTATAGTGATTTAGTCAATTATAAGTGGAACGAAGTTCATCGGGTCAGCTAGTTTTTAATATATTTCTTTTGTATTTCTTATTTTTAATTACTTTGTGTAAGGTATTCATTCAGATTGTTAGAATTCAGAAGAGTTTAACATTGTCGTTTATAAATTTAATTTTTGCAAGTGTTTTTCTTTGTCAATTATTCTCAAACATTTATAATTCAACACATATAAGCGTAGTTCCTTTATTTTGAAACTCGGTGATTTTCTGTGCATTTGTGTGATTTTCAGTCCAACGTTCTATCAAAGTTCATGTAAAAAAAAATAAAATGGCACTAAAATGCACAGAAAATCAAAGAGTTTCAAAGTAAAGGAACGGACCTATAGGTACTTATTAATTCAAAATATTTAAATTTCAATAAGATTATTTAAATAACATACTTATATTGATAGGCAAGTTCGGCAAACAGAAAATCTCAGGCACCTCAGCAATCTCAGCAGCATGAAAAGAATTGCTCGCAAAATTCTTAGTTTTTCTGTCAAAATGTTGTGGAATTTGTCTGTCTTTTTTTTTTTTTGAAATATTACTTCGACCTTAATATTGAAAATTAGAAGCACACAACAACAACTTGAGTCTGACACAATCAAGTTTATAACCTCTAGAGTTATATAGTTATTTCACCGTAGCCAACCCAGAACATTTGGTTTTATTGAGCAATAGTAATAAAGTAGATGTTAACACAATTCTTATGGAAAAAGTTTTTTTTTGTATACATTTGTATACATAAAGGTTATAAAATTAACTTTAATCATAGCAAAATGCCTCGAATTCATTAGTAAATTATAAGAAAATGTTAACATCATTGCTTTCTTTATTTTCAATAACTTAACTCATTGACGAATTACAAAATCAATGACCTCACTACACTATGCCTTACTATTTGTCGGAACTGCTTATACTTAAGTGCATTGCGTGGGTTCCAAACCCTCATACCAATTGACTTAAAAAATAAAAGAACACACAAAAGTTATTTCCCGTTAACCCTTTATATCTATTATACCAACCTCTGGTAACTTCACCTATAAAATGCATCTTGCACACATTGTAAACAGATACTTTTTAGATTTACGTCCATCCATTTGGAAGTGACATAAAAATGCGTTTACAGTTAAACCCAAGAGTGTTGTAAATAAAATGGGCTTGACGTTAATTTTATTCATGAGCTCTATGACTGAACATAACATTTGCATTTCTCTCCAAGCACATAACGTGTGTATCTCATATTTTAAAACAAAAAATGGATAGAAAGATACACATCATGGTTCTATAAGTGACCAATTATTATTATTATTATGCACAACACATCATGCGGCGCTTTAGGTACCTATACGTACACAAAAAAGATATTATAATTAACATGACTTTCGGGTTTCGGTGTTGTTCCTATAAAAGTCCATCATCAAAATGTCAAACGAAAACATTTCACTCATTTAACTAGACATTAAAATCTGACGTTTAAATGGCCCCATTGAGATGGACAGCACAATCATAACTCTCGCTCTAATGTGTGTGTATCATTATTTTTGTTTCCACAAAGGGAAGTGGGGTTATATGCACAAATAATCAAACGAATGACAATTGACAACTAAGAAGTAGTTGATGCGAGATGCTCTCATTCATTCATGCATTGTACAACAAATGCACTTCTGTCACTTGCCGGTTGCCGCCCTGTTGGTGGTTTTTACTCTTTTGATTTTGACATTTCCTCCGGTCTTTTAGAAACGATTTATCTATGAGGTTGAGGAGAGGACTGGGACAGGGATTCAAATGAAAATGCATTCATGTTTGACATACCACAGTTTGATTTATTTAAAATCATTTCGGGTTTTAGAATTGGGTTTCTCTTTGTCCATTTTGAGGTTGTTTTTCAAAAAGCGTTTAAATCTGTTACAGATAGGTACATAAATGAGTGACAGGTCATGATTCTGGGATTTCAGTTAGAACCACAAAAATGATGTATTATTTTCTGTTCGTACATGATGAATCTGTCTGAACTTTCATATTTTAGTTTAGAAGGGCAAAAAGCTTAAGGTACCACACAGACAAAGTGAGATGAGGATATGTCTCTTTGACAAGATGTTGACTCTCAAAGCTTCTAAAGAGTTGATGGATTTTAGATTTTAGATTATTTATTTTTTTTATTTTTAGGATTATAACAACTTAAATTTTCGATTCGAGTAATTAAGGCCCACTTGCACGAAAATAACAAATATATTTAATTTTTTTTAATTGCTGGAATGAAGACTTAATTAGCAAATATAATGAAAAATAAATATAAATATATATATAAAAATGAATTTTTGTTTCCCTTGGTTACGCCATAACTTGGGAACGACATTACCGATTTTATTCAATTTTTTTTTTTTAATAAGTTTTCTATTTTGTTGTTAGAAGGTTTCTTATGGAAAGAAAATTGCTAAATTTAACATTAAAATTTGGTTGAGTGTTTTTGAACACTCTGCGTTACTAAATTATTGTTTAAAAAAATCATTTTGTTTTTTCTTGACATCCGATTTACATGGAAAAGCCGGTAAATCGTGACAATTATACTTCTGAATTGGGTTTTTTGTTTGTACGCTTATCTTAAAGCTTAATATTGTAGAATTTTGGGTAGTACTTCAGATCTATAGGTTATCATATTATGTAGGTATTTGTGGAACTAAGACAAAATTTGAATACATATATAAAAATTGTGCAACGAATTTGCTGAAGACATCATGCCGAATTTGAATGATCACCACTCTACAATTATCAAAAGACAAAAAAAAATTTGTGCCGAAGGAAGTAAAATTTTAGTGGGACAAAATTCGCAATCGATTTTAATTTTTTTTAAACAACAAACATTGACTTAACTCACATAACTTATTTTGATTCTTCAAAATTAACTGTAAAGCTGTGATCTACAGCTTTTTAAAACTAACTAATATATGCTGATAAAAAAGTACGTATACGCCACAGTGACTCTGTTAATGCTTATTTTGTATAATTTATTTTAAAGGGTCTGTAATGTTACAGGAAAAGATTAATTAAGAAGGCTTTTTACCTCTCCGTTCTTATATCCACATGTAATAAATTATATACATATAAGGTCCCGGAAAAAAATGGAATGAGTCATAACATTTGGTTATTTTTTTTTAATCAACGTTTTTTATTTATCCGACAGAAAACAACAATTTATAATGTTTGTGTTTCAAAAAGCATCACAACTTCCCATTGGAAGTTACTGTAATCGGTCCGATTTGTGAAACTGAAAATTTTGACCTTTCTCGACGCTTCGAGGTCTCTGGAGTCGGATTACTCTGTTTTTAGAGAGATGTCTGTGTACGTACGTTCGTACGTTCGCAAGTTTTTTTTCGTTCACGATATCTCGAGAATAATAATAATCGCCCGAATAATCTTCTCACAAGGCCGAGTATTTGTCTCCTTGAATTTTCGAGAAAGTGTCCTATTACTTATTTTTAGCCTGAAGAAACAGCGATCGGCGAGAGCGGTCCTTTATATGATCTCTGCAATGAAAGTACATTGGTGGCACGATAGCTCATGCGGAGAACCTGTTAACTAACAATTCTCAACTGTGAGTGTGGTTGTTAGTTGTTATACGGCAGATACCTATTTGAATCTTTTAATTGATTCACCAATCATCACTCAAACTAATGCTATAAACACAAAAGCATAAAGCTTTGGAACTGTTTTGAAAAACTTCGTTATTTGCCATTTTCAAACTCTTAACGCCTCTGCGAAATCAGCTTTTATGGTAATGAACACTAAAATACAAAAAAAATATGCTGATTTTTTGTATTACAAAAAATATCATGTCGGTAAACTTTTTTCCTTGTTGGTTGACAACTTTGTTCACAAAAAAATAACAATATTTTATTCTTGTCAGCACAGCGCGCTAAATTCAAAAGAAGCCATTTATTTGCCTTTCATGTACGCATAATCATATTACGCATCGATCAGTTAACGTTCATGGTCAAGTTCATAAAAAAAACCACAATAACTAAGAGAAATCCAAACCAAAACCAAACTGAACTGTTGTTTGGCTTGGTTTGGTTTTAACAATCGTGGGAATAAATCAACAACAAATACACCGACGACGACGAAGAAATCGAAAGCATCGTTATTTTTTTTGAAAAATCAACGATCAAAGCGTGGTATGTATATGGTCGGTGATGCCAATTTAAAACAATCACGTTTAGTATGATTTCTAGTAATCTTTATAAGGAAAAAATGTTTTTTATTTTTTTGTCAAGCGAAATCGTTTGTACTTAAAAACCTATTTCACTTAAAAAAAAAAAAATATTTCTTCATAAAAATTACTGGTTATAAAACGTAGACCCCAGGAGTCATCGCCTAAAATATAAAGAACGAATTAGGGAACATCCGGTATAATTTGGATAAATTTAATACCTAGTCCCTTTCCACACGAGAGAACTAAGTTGCCCAGCAACTTTCAGCTGTTAGGTCAAGGGCACAAAGTAAGAGCGGCAAACAATATCTTCCCGGTTTACGATTTGAAGAGATTTGTTTGAGTTTATGGAAAATACAGAAAATCTATTACGATTTTGTTTCTTCGTGTAAAAGCTTACAAAATATCTTGGAAGAAATCAAAAAAATATGTCAAAAAATATCCAGCAACTTATTATTTACTTTGTTTGAAAGAGGACTTAGCAAAATATTATAATTTACATTTTTTTAATTTTATAGCAGTCCTGCTTATTCGTACAAACAAGTATCGTACCAAAGTTATTATTTTTTTTAATAAACTGAAGTCAAATCGTAGCAGGTAAGCAAATACCTCTTTTTTGAAGTTTACGAATGTCATATGAATACTAAACCGCATTTACTTAAACTTTAATAAAACGTAAGATTAAGTATGGTGCTTGCATTTATTATGAAACATTCAAAATATTAAATGGGACATGTTCATTTAAATTAGAGTATTTTTTAGCGAAATAATAAATTCGGGCAGTATCAAATCTTTTTTTCTAATAAAATTTCTTTCAATGGTGATTTTATTTTGTGACCATTTTTTAGTTGGACATGTTCTTTTATAACACCTTTTACTATAATAGGAGTGCGGCAAGTGATTCATTCCTAAAAAAATGGAACTCGACATTTTGAGGAAACTTGAAATTATGATGATACGTAACACAATTAAATTCAGCTAAACGACTTAGTCAATTTTCTTAAAATTTCTCACCAAAAGTTTTTTTTGACATTCCCCAGGCACAATTATTATTATTCCTGAAACAAAAAAATCGGTATCGGTTAACAATCCGTTAGAAAAAAACCTTTTTTATTACTATAATCTATTTAAAGTTGGCATCACTAAAACCTTTTGATTCCATAATTCATAAGCTTTAATTGAAGGTATGTGATCGTGATCCGTGTGTCCGGTCTCCGGTCTAATGCTGACCGTTTATTCTTAGAAAACCTACCTAAACCAGACATTAAATGCAGTCTCATATTTATTCCGGAAAAAGAGGGAAAAAGGGCCTGTTTACGCTTTACGCATAAAGTGTTGCTCCGATACAATGGTTGTAACCATCACCATCATCAGCTTCGACATAACTTCAATGCCACGGCCAATGAACTCACCTCATTTAGCCCACACAGACTTACGTATAAACGTATAATGCGTTTGATTATGCGATAACGTATAATAATTTCATACAAAAATTTTATAAAACCGTCTATTTGCGTAGGCCAGACACGTTTGCCGGTTAGAGAGACACGAGTTTAGCATCATCGTTTGGTGCCGTTAGCACACGGAAGGCATTTGTGCACAAGCATAATATGATATTACCAAACACACCGATACGTATGATAATTGGTCAAAAACATGCACCTTTGGAGGCATTTGTTTTATCCGGAATTCAAAAAAAAAAATTGTTAATCACTTGTAATTGGAATACGGGCAGAATCGCCGCCGAAACTCTATTATACGCATTTTTTGGTTGAAGAATTCGATGACTGAGGTATGTGGTCATCACTGGTCATTATTTTGTGTGGAGTGTGGACGCCTCTGAAACTGGTGCAGAGCCGATTATTGTCGGTGTGGTCAGCTCGAAATACATTTTTTTTTATTGCAACTCGTTTAGTTATAATGTGGTGTGGTGAGTTGGGCTTGATTTGGTTGAGAGAGAGAATTTTAAACATTAACGTAATGGGTGTGGTTTACACAAATTAACTTTCGATAATGCGTATATGTACATGTTTAGCTATGCACATTTATGTCGGCTTTGGGTTATGTGATGCGCCCAAAGAGGAGGCACGTCTATGTACGAGGTCAAAAAAGAGTTCACTGCCAGATGTGGATTAAATGAGATTCAAATTCCATTTAGTGTAACGAACTTTTGCTTATCATGAAATGTAATGCTATCAAAAAAAAAAAGCCGTCTGAAAAGGTTATTTACTTTTGCTCCAGAAACCTAAAGTGTACAAGCTGGTAACAGAAAAGGCAACAACATTCCAGATACCTTTAATATCATGGTGTTAAAACCACATTTCTTTTTGAAGAGGAGGCCTCGCATTTATTTAAATCATTTTTTAAGTGGTTTGTCATTGAGATCAAACGGTGGCGCTGTGTAGTTAACTTAAATAATGGTGGATCATTTGTAACGATTTACTTATAAAAAAAAAAACAAAAATAGGTGTACATTTTAATAGGCACTGAGATTGTTCGTAGAGGTTGGTGTCATAAAAATAAACTTAGGGGAGACTTTTAAAAGCATTTTATATGCTTGAAAGGTTCTTCAAAAACTTAGGTAGGTAGGTAGGCAGGTATATCATTATACGACTCCCACGATTTATTTGACACTTATAAAAAAAATAAGGTTTGAAGATTTAAAGGCTATTGAAGTGCTTAAGTACCAATTTGAAAGAAGATAAAAGCGTAATCGAGTTTGAAGATGTATTCACTTAAACTTACGAGTCGAAGAGTAAAACAATTTATTTTGCCAAACAAAATGTGTAGTTACTCTCATAATAGTACAATTTCGATTTTATTGCATATATCTTAAGAATGCATATATCTTAAGAATGAACATTTTTTTCGGTATTTTTTTGAATTTTTATAAAAAATATAGGCATGTCAGTGAAAAAAAAATTAGTTTGAATTAAAAAATTCAAGCACCGTATTCCATATATGTATGTATGTACATATACATACTATGAAAAATCAATGCATTTTTTCAACGTTAAGTTTGACTATAAAAATAATGTTTGTTAAAAATAGCCTTGATAATATTAAAAACCAATACGATTTATCTCATTTTTTTTTTTATTTTGTAGAAAATAATTATTATTAATTGTGTACTTGCTTGTTTTTAAACTTGTTGATTTAATATTAACCATTTTTCCTTTTCAAAGTCAATTTGATACAAAAATAATTTCACAGCAAAAAAAAAAACATCATTCTTATTCTTATTCATTTAAGATCCCTATATTTATTATTTTTCTTATCCTTTGAATATTTGTATGTGTTTAATGAATATTAAAAAAGTCGAATAAATTAAGGCAATACCATTGTTCTGTTGGCATCTGTTACTTGAAACATAATATATTCAAAAATTTTTACTCACTGAATTTTTAATTGCGGTCATATTTACCTGAAAATATACAAATGAAAACAATAAAATTAGAAATTATAATTAACTTTATTTATTTTGTAGGTATAAAAGGAGAATATGTATATTGCCAAGACTCAAAAAGGTATAGGTATTCAAAATGAAGGCTCTTTTCTATTTTTTTATTTTATTTATAATCTTGTTTATGTGGTCATAAATCGTATGGAATTGAGGTTACTTTAACTTTTTAATTGAATAACATATATTCAATTGCTCCGTCTAAACAGAAGTATTTTTGTTTGTATCATCTGCATCGTTAAAAAAATTAAATTAAATTAAAATAAATTTGATGGCGTAACAGCTCATGAAGAACCATCAGGGCCTAGTGACTTACAACTCTCAACCATTCCTGTGTATGTGTCTGTAGGAATGGAGGGGACCTACAGTTTTTTGCCAAATCCGAACGGCTTATGTGAGCGGCACTTTACTATGACAAGAGATACTCTTGGAGGATTTGTCAATTCATCGTAAGAAGTAGCCATTTTTTTTTAAATTATTATGTGGCGAGGCTGGGGATCGAACCTAGACCTCTGACATGACAGTCCATCGCAGAAAGATATTTATGTGTTGGCATCGAGTTAGTACCTTATAAGAAGCTTAAATCTAAGTTTATTTCAACTATCTACTCCTTGCAGAGTTTCCATCGTCTTGATTTAAACAGTGAAATCGGTTTCTGCTATTTTCTAAACGGAAGGAGATACCTAGAGAAATGTTTTTTTTTGTAACCAAAATTTTTTTTCGGGATTCTGATACCAACCCTTAGGTGTCAGAATCCTGAAAACCAAAATCCTGAACAAAATTCATAAAACCGAAAATCCAGAAAAACAAAAATCCATAAAACCTAATACCCCGAAAAATAGTTCTCGAAATCGCAAGAAATTATCTTCTGTATACATATATCTATGTATATGTATGCACATAACTTGGCTAAACATCATCCGCATTGTATTGAACCAGATTAACACACAACGGAGCCGAAAATTAGAAAATTCGACTGACAAAGTCGAAGGGTAGAGATGTTCAAAGGGTAGACAACGCGGTGCATTCAAGAGGACACAAGCGTCCACAATCAACCTCTGTCTATCAACTCCTACTCTCACCTCCCCGTGGTGAACATCGGGTGCCTAGTACCTTTGACTGAAGATGGGGATCCAATCCCTGTGGACGGTTTAAGGTGGCAGCAGACGAGAGAGGGGGGGAGGAGTGTTTCCACTAAGGCACTTCTCCTTTTTTCAGGCGGCAGCGGAGGAATTCCCCAGATGGAATCAACGGTGGCGTCTACAGTTCTAGTCAGTTTGAACTACTTAGTGAACACCTTATATGGGCTACTACGACGTATTCGTAGCTCAGGCCTATAAGGAGCGGTTTATCCGGCTCCCCGTCCTTGGAGTTATAATAAGGATCTGGTCCTCCAGGCTAGGGGGTTGTGCGTCGGGGTGACTTCCCTACCACGGAAAAAATGTCGGTTCCGAAACGACAACAAGCCTCGGATATGGATGATTTCAATGTTGACGACCCCAGCAAACGAAACAAGGACAATGAATTTCGGATCTGCACGTGGAATGTACGGACCCTAAACAGGCCACGTGCAGCCGAACAACTAGTGGAGAACCTGGATAGGCTAAGGGCTGATGTAACAGCCATCCAGGAAGTGCGATGGGATGGAGAGGGCATCCGAAGGATGAAAACGTGTGACATCTACTTCGGCGAGTGCTGCAAGGAGCAAGGTCAGCGGCTCTTTGGTTGTGGTTTTGTGGTGAGGGGAAGACTTAGGCAAGAAGTCTTGGGCTTCAGAAATGTAAGCGAGCGCCTGGTCACAATCCGCATCAAAGCGAAGTTCAAAAATATCACGTTGATCTGTGCCCATGCCCCAACAGAAGAAAAGGATGACTCAACCAAAGAAGAATTCTACGATCTCCTCGAGGATACGTATGATAGGTGCCCCAAGTACGACGTCAAGATTATTCTTGGCGACTTCAACGCCAAGATTGGAAAGGAGGGCATCTTTGGTTCGATAGTCGGAGGACACAGCCTGCACGACAACACTTCCGGTAACGGACTCAGGCTCATCGATTTCGCGGCGGGGCGAAATGCCATCATAGCAAGCACTCTATTCCCACACAGTGCTGTCGTTTTCCGAATTCCGAGGGTAGCACTTGTCAGAAAATTTGGGGAGCATTTTTTAAAGTTGAGGAGGCCCCAAAAATTCAAAATAATTCATTTAATAATATGATTCCAAATGAAAAGAGACAAATACTTTTTTCCATCGAAACATAACAATTTTATATATTCATTTTTGCAAATGAGTTTGAACAATCAAAGAAACACCACGAGCCATTTTTTAAGAATATAGTTTTCTTTTTTTTTGTTAATATTAGTCCGATAACTTGTTTATCTAGCTTTGATGTTATCATTTTTCGTTGTTCTATAAATTTTCTTCCGAAGAATATCTGACTTTGAATGAAGAAAGACAACTTTAAATTTGGTAACCAAGTTTTGGAAACCTGAATTAATTTTCTACAAGAAATTTTCAAAACTTTATAGCCAAAATGTTTTCTGGCACCTCAACGTTAGTTTAAAAAAAAAAGTAAAAAACACGGCTTTTTATAGACTTAACAAAAATAATCGCAGGATTTAATTTGGTAAAACATTTTGAAGACCTATTAGATCACCAATTTTTTTTTTCAGATTTTAAATTGATCGATCGAACTGTTTTTCTTTATGGAATGATCAAGTCGTACAAATAAATTAAAGAAACAAATTGTAAACATTGGGAAATCTTCATTGAAATAGAGCAGAAAATAATAATCCTTTCCCACTTTTTGTCAAAGTAAAGTACGTCCACATTCCATAAAGAAACAGATACAGCTCTTAAAAAAAAACACTAAAAAAACTGCATAAAATTATGTTCCCTTATTTTTTTTACTAGAAAAGGTATAATAAATAAACATAATACAAAACGAAAGACTTTTTTGGGCATTCTTTTAATAAATAAATATATATAATCACTTTGTTTTCGAGTAGTTCTTCATCATTACATCGCTTTCTGAAACCTAACAGAAATGTGCAATATTTTTTTTAAACAACGATGTGAAAAAATAAAAATTTGTGTTCATAAAATGTAGGATAATCTTTTCAATAAATCCTTTAATGGGGTGACTTGGGAACTGGGGAGCCATTTTGATATAAGGGTAGCAGAGTAGCCCTTTCCGCAACAAAGTAGCCAAATGCTACTATAGTAGCCAAAACGACAGCAGTGTTCCCACACCTCAATATACACAAAGGGACCTGGCGGTCTCCGGATCAACGAACCGTCAACCAGATTGATTATGTTGCGATAGACGCCAGACATGCTTCCAGTATCCTGGATGTCCGAACGTTCCGAGGTGCCAACATAGACTCGGATCACTACCTGGTGGTAGCGCAAGTACGTATGCGGATATCTATGGCGCCACAACGACGAGCGGATGCTGTAAAACGATTTAACGTCGCGAAGCTAAAATCGCAAGAGATAGCCAGGACTTTTGCAGACCACGTCTCTCTTAAACTCTCAACAAGCCCGCCACAAGCATCATCTGTAGAGGACCAATGGAAACACTGCCAAAATGCCATCAAAAGTGCCGCTACTGATGTGCTGGGTTTCACTAGGCCACCACAACGAAACCCCTGGTTCGATGAAGAATGCAGACTGGCACATGAAGCAAAGAACGAGGCCTACCAAGCAATGCTGCAGACTAGAACCAGAGCTGCTGAGAGAGCAGCCCGGGAGCTCTACGGGCAAAAGCGAAGGGAGGAACGCCGACTTCTCAGGAGGAAAAAGAGAGAGCATGCGAAGCGGGCGGTCGAGTCTATTGAGGACTGTAGCGGCAGGGGGGATGTTCGAAAGTTCTACCGAAGGGTGAGGCAAACTACCCAGGGTTACAAGGCCAGAACGGAAGCCTGCCGAGACGAGAGTGGGAATATGGTGGTAGACACACAGTCGGTGCTGAGGATCTGGAAACAACACTTTTCTAGACTGCTAAACGGCGAAGATGGCCAAAATTCCGCTGTAAGACAGAACACTCCATTCAACCTGGACGATGATGGTCAAAATTTCCGTCCACCCGACCCAAATGAAGTGCGGTTAGCGATAGCCAAGCTTAAAACGTACAAGGCTGCTGGTGCGGATGGCCTGCCAGCCGAGCTATTCAAAGCAGGGGGAGATGACTTGGTAGGGAGTATACACCAGCTTATCTCCAAAATTTGGTCGGAGGAAAGTATGCCCGATGAATGGAACCTCGGTATAGTGTGCCCCATCCACAAGAAAGGAGATGCTCTGACCTGTTCCAACTACAGAGGTATAAGTCTCCTCAACGTCGCATACAAAATCTTGTCATCTATACTGTGTGATCGCTTAAAACCGTTTGTCAACGATCTGATCGGCCCCTATCAGTGTGGTTTTAGGCCCGGCAAATCAACCGTCGATCAAATGTTCACACTCCGACAGATTTTGGAAAAAACCCAGGAGTTTCAAATCGATACACACCACCTCTTTATCGATTTTAAAGTCGCATATGATAGCGTAGACAGAGACGAGCTATTCAGAGCCATGGCGCATCTCGGCATCCCTGCCAAACTCGTCCGCTTGTGCAGGATGACGATGGAGAAATCTCGCTGCTCCGTCAAAGTCGGCAAGAACACCACCGAACCCTTTGATGTCGAGAAAGGTTTGAGGCAAGGCGACGCGTTATCATGCAACCTCTTTAACATCGTACTTGAAGCAATTGTACGCAACTCGCAAGTCAACAACAGTGGTACAATTTTTCAAAAGTCCGTTCAACTACTTGCTTATGCAGATGATATTGACATCATTGGGAGAACGAAGCGAGCTGTTACCGGCGCGTTTGCAAGTATTGAATCGGAGGCGGCGAAAATGGGTTTGGCTGTTAATGAGGACAAGACGAAGTATATGCTATCATCGAGAAAGGAATCTCAACATCGTCGGCTCGGGCAAAACGTCACGATGGATAGGTACAACTTCGAAGTTGTCAAGGACTTTGTCTACCTGGGCTCCACTGTAACATCGCAAAATGACATCAGCGCAGAGATCAAACGAAGAATTACTCTTGCCAATCGCTGTTTCTTCGGGCTAAGAAGGCATCTAAGTAATAAAGCCCTCTCTCAGAGAACCAAGGAGACCTTATATAAGACCCTAATCATCCCGGTCCTGCTATATGGGGCAGAGGCATGGACCCTGTCAAAAACGGATGAGAATCTGCTTGGGTGCTTTGAAAGGAAGATTCTTCGGGTGATCTTCGGTCCAGTCTGTATCGATGGAGTATGGAGGAGAAGATTTAATAACGAGCTTTACGGGCTTTACAGCGACGTCGACCTGGTCAAGAAGCTGAAAATTCAGCGGCTGAGATGGCTGGGACACGTGGAGCGTATGGACACCAACGCACCAGCCCGACGAGTCTTCGAATCTACCCCTGACGGTCTGCGCAGCAGAGGAAGACCCCACCTTAGGTGGCGCACACAAGTGGAGAACGACCTCAACCAACTTGGAGTGCGTAACTGGAGGCAGCTAGCTAGGGACCGAGCTGGCTGGAGGGGCTTGTTGGTTGAGGCCGTAGTCCATCCTGGGCTGTGAGCGCCATCTAAAGTAAAGTAAGTAAGTAAGACTGACAAAGTCAGAAAATCGTGAAAACATCTTGGAATTTCAAACTTTCTCAATTAGTTTTTGTTTCGTAAACGCATAACTCGGCTGAACATCATCCAAATTGGAAGAAGATTTTTTCGTTCGACTCGTATTGAACAAGATAAATACACTACGGAGATAAAAAAAAATGGATAATCAGGCCAGAAAAGTCAGAAAGTCGTAATAACAATAAATTACATACTTTCTGAAAAAACCGGAAATCGATTTTTGTTTTTGGTAGAAAACCGGAAGTAAGCATTTTAAATCAATTTTTAGGTAACTTGGACCCTTTTAATATTTTTTTTTAACTTTAAAATTAAATTTAGATACTTCATGGAAAGTTTTAAAGTGGCATACGAATGGAGATCCCACTTTAAAACTTTCTATGAAGTATCTAAATTTAATAGGCTACATTTTGAAGTTAAAAAAAATATCAAAAGGGTCCAAGTTACCTAAAAATTGATTTGAAATGCTAACTTCCGGTTTTTTACCAAAAACAAAAATCGATTTCCTGTTTTAATATCATAAATAAAAAGAGCATCTTATTTATCACCTATTCCACCATTGAAATAATTTGTATGTCTTTTTATTTAATTGAGCAACACAATCCTTTAAAAGCATACCACATAGATTGACGAAACTTTACAAGCCCATAATTCTAGAACCAGGCCTTGAAAAACAAAATCCTTTGGTATTCACTTGAGGAAATACAAAAAAAAAAAAAATAACCCAAAGACGAACCAATTTCAAGACTCACCCCTTTTTTCGTTGTCTCCATAAGAATTTTTTCGTTTATACTTCATTTTTGTAGGCTTCTATTAAACATAGGCTAACACAACGAATTATTACTTTTCTAACTTGATTGATTATAAAGATGTTAGTTTGGCTTTACTTTTATTCATATTATTATAAATAATTTAAAATAGTACAATATAATTTTTTTTTAATTTATTTAATTTTTAAATTTTAGTTTTTTTTTTTTTTAATTTTAAAAAATTTATAAAAATTAAAAAAAATTTTTATATAAATAATAAATAGATTATCTATATTTATAAATTAATATATTTCAAATAAATAACTTAATATTTTCTAAAAAAATAAATAATTCTTGAAAAAATTTAACTGGTAGCTACACAAAATTACCGAAGTATTTTAACTTCTTCAAACAAGAATAAGAGAAAAACAACAAAAGCACTTAAAATGAATTCTAACAGAGAAATTGTTTTTGAACCGCAATAACATCCATTTATGCCACTAAGGACTTCATTTAGTAGGTAATTATTGCCTTGAGAATTATATACTTAAACACAAACGATTTTCAATGTCTGCCTTCTGACCTAGAGCAATCACTCGAACAGCCTTTGCCGGTTCTTTTCGGTCTCACAATCATTGCAAGTACATACTTTATTCTGCTTCACAAATTGTATTTGTCTTGCTGTAAAGGAATTCCCCAGAAAAAAAAAGTAAAGCTTCATCGTTTCGACCTAACTCCATTTAACAAAAAAAAATTGATGGCAGTCAAGTTTCTGTGTAAAATTCCTTGATGCCTTTCAAGTCATATCTACCCAGTGTTTCAATGGAAACATACAAACGTTCATTGCTAGAAGTTGATTGCATTCCAATTGCAGTAGTTTCACTGTCATAATGATTTTCTTCACCCGCTGATCGCAAGTTGTGAGCCAATTTTAACAATTTATACTCAGAAATTGCTAGCCCCACTGGAAGTCTAATTAATTTAAGTGGTCACCATTTCGTCCACATCATTTTCTGCAAAGCAATGTATCTATTATGCTTTCGGTCATACATTGATATAATTGTATTCTATAATTAAATAGAAAGTTGTTCACAGTAAGACAAACTATACCAATTTTGTCAAAACTTTAACATCTAATGTACAACTGTCATGAACAAGCTCCCCAGGGATTCTATGCCCGCACCCGCATGCATAGAGATATATCCTTTGTATCTACAAAATAGGTTTCTACTGGATGCAGAGTTGGTGAGCACAATTTTTATTTAATGTAAATGACATTTTTTTTTTTTTTTTTGGGTGCCGAGCAAAGATTACCCCAACGATATAATTTACATACAAATTTCGTATTTCGCTTAACTATATTACGACAATGTTTTGAAATCTGTTCAAAACGGTTATCGCCCAATTCGAGACATTTAAGCGTGTTAACCTTTTAACAAGGGACCAATTTCGAGTTAATGATATCTGCAGAGTGAATCTCAGAGAGATAGTCAGCAGGCGGCTATTTTGTAAAATGTCAGTGTTAATTTAATACCAAAGTATGTTGCTGTTCCTAGATACATACAATATTTGTATATAGTGCTTATGGTCGTTAAGGGTAGATAATTAATTTATGGGTTGTAAAATGTATCATATGGCAGTTGCTTTTAATAATATTCCTGAATTAAGATAAATAGGACCTTAAAAAATTTACAATTTTTTTGTTTTTTATATTTATGTTGGTACATAATTTTCCCAAACTAAAAAAATATTTCAGATTTAATTATAGCTAAAAATGTTTTCACTGTAAAAATATGAAATTCAAAAATTTTTTGATACAAAAAAAAAATAAAATATATCAATCCTAATTATTTTTTAATTTCTTAATAACCGAGTCATTCAAATCATTCATGAAAAATCCTGGAAATCCGTGAGACGCCAATAAATTTTAATAAAACTTATTAGAAAATGTTTTTCTTTTAGCTTTACACTAAAATGTTAAGCTAAAAATTTTAGCCGCTTTTTGTTTTCTTTTTTAAGTATCTTTTTAGCCCCTTTTAAAAAATAATAATTTTTTACATAAAAATTGTTTCAAAATTTTGAAAACAAAAAAGTTAGGTATGAAATTTTGAAGCTTTAAGGCATTAAATTTTTTTTTAATCCAAAATATATATTTTTTTTTTTTGAAAAGTATTAATAGGAACATAACAATTGATAAAAAATTGGTCAATTGGTTAGCGGAAAATCGGAAATCCACAGCAGGTTAACAACAGCTGTTTGAAAAAACTTTATTAATAACAGACTAATAAGGACGTTTTTCCAAAAAAAAAAAATGTTCTTTCTGCCTTTTTACTGCTGAAGCGATTTTCTCCAAAATTGGAACTTAAAATTTTTAGGTGATTCCCTAGACAGAGGGAAAATTGATTTTTTTTAGACACAAAAATAACGGTACTGCCATACAACCATTTTGAAAAATGTTATTCATCTCAAAAACGGCACTTACGATTTTGGCTAAAATGTTTTGTGTTTACTTTTGCAGGAAAAGTCTTCATTTTTGTAAACAAAAATTACGAAATACTGCCATCGAACGAGTATATTTTTTTTATTTTCGACTTTCTCGCTAACGACTTAACCGATTTTGATCAAAACTTTTACTCAGTTGATACTTTTAAATCTTAATAATATTATAAAGATTTTCAAAAAATTATTTTTTTGGAATTTAAAAATAATAATGATTTTTTTTTTTTCTTAAAAATCATTTTTTTGAAAACGGGTTTATGATTTTTTTTTTGAGTTATGGTTTTATATGTACATGTACATATATTAAATAATTCATAAAAATGGAATAACTTTTTTTTTTTCCAAAAAAAATGCAAAATTTGGATGTGAAACAATATACTTCAAGAAAACCGCTCCAACAGCTTTTGAAATGGTTTTCTGCATAATAAATTCATATTTTTTCAAGAATTCAGACGGTTTTTTTTTAAGTATGTAATTGTTTTATCAATTTAAATAACTTTATTCATGCTTTCTTTCGATATATCCTTCAACTCAATTATTAAAATTCGAAGCAACTTTTACCACAAAAGGAAGTTCTGCGATTCAGTCGTGAATTTTATTTTTATTCAGTATGGGGTCATTTATTTTTTTATGAAAAAAATAACTGGTTTGGAACATTTCACATTGGAGTCAAATTTTGAACATTTTGAAATAAGACGTTTTAAAATTTTGAAATAAGATGTTTAAACAAATATAATTTTAAAATAAGTAATTATATAGTAAATGGTAAAGGCAAAGGAAACATTTCATACACAATATCACAAGTAAAAATACTTTAATTAAAAAAATATGGTTATTAATATTCTCCTTGAACAGGAAATATACATACGTAGCAGTCAAGTCATGGAATTCATTTCCTTGAATTACATTCGAAATTCCCCAAACATACAAAATTTCAAGAAATCGTTTGAGTCATTCATGTGATATCTTCAATTTAAATTTAAATAATAAACGATTTACCCTAGAAAACAATTTTAATTTTGTTTAAAATGTGTAAAGATCCACTTTTTACAGAAACCACTTAGTTTTTATCGGTTAAAACGAGATACATGAATAAGGATTCTCTCGAGATTTTCTTTTAACTTGATTCCACTGACCTTTTCTTTCGACCTTTCTTATTTTTTTTTTTTTCGGATGATATATTACTTTTTATTTACCTCTATAAGGCCGCCCAAACTAAAGTAAAGTCTTTCATCATTATCACCTCTAGGATAAATAAAACTAAAATAACAAAAGTTCAGAGCTCAAATGACAATGTCATGGCTTCACTTGAAGCCAAAATAATTTGACCAATCGATGCCATTAGCTTTTATTCAAAATCAATTTTGCCTCGTTCCTTTTATTGGCATAGCAAACTTCTATACCCACGCCTTTTACCGTTCTACCGCACATTTTTGTTTGAAAATTGTGGCCAAAAGCATCACGTAGTCCTAACCATCCAAACGTGTTCGATTAGGGATTTGCCTAATACGACAACATGACAAAAATTTGCTAGTCTATATACACTGTCAAGGCTATTTTTTGAATAAAAGGACAGACAATTTTCCAAAAGGGGCACAACAAAAGAAATAAAAAAGAAAAGAAATAGAAACCCCTTAAAAAAGGCTGTGTTGCCGATATTTCGATATTCAATGATAAGATGAATGATAAGAATTCATCTTAAAGTAATTTTTTCCGCCGTCCATTTTAAGGGGATAATATGTACAGAAGGCATTGCGTTGTGCGTAGAATGAGTAAAATGGTAGAAAGATACACATCAGGACATTTAACAAAATAACTGGGACTGAATTTTTAGTGCTGCTCTATCTCTCACTCATTTTACATTGTCACTTTTACTGCTTTTGATCCCTATTCTATGCTGGGAATGTATCACATTCACATCACTTCATGCATGCTGAGTAATCCTATAGATAGAAAACCATCGTATTGAGTATCTCGCACTTGGTGGGCTTTATCCTAAATGTTGTTCATTCGAGTGAATCTTAATAAGAACATGAAGCAGAAGGAATATTCCTTGTTTTTGGGGTGGAACTTTCATAAAAGTAATGAGTTTTTTTTTTTTTTTTTTGTTTAGTTCTTGATCAGAAACTTAAATGTTCATACGTTCGTTGTTCATTATTTGTTGTTTCCTTTTTTTGGGAGTGATTCAGGATAAAAATAAAAATAAAGTGACGATGAGAAGATTGATGAACTGAACATGACGTTGTGATTTATTTATTCGGTGCAATTTACCTGGCCTACTTGGTTTGGTAAAAAGTTTGTTAAGAAGCACTCCTTTCAATTTAATCAAAGTTAAAAAATTGTTCAAGCGAAATAAATGTTTTTTTTTTTTTTAAGAAGAGAAATTCTGCCTTCACGTGATGGTTTCATGGAAACATGTCTGTTAAAAGATGTTTATTGATTTACGTGTTAAAAACAAATTTGGCATTTTGGTAATGTGTTGCCTGATTCTGTTTGAAAAGACTTAATTTCATATTTTCTATGATAAAAAGTTGAAAAAGTATGGCACACAATTTGGTTTTTGATTCCTTAAGAATGTTTTTCTTATGTAAAGCAGCTGCAGATTAATATATTGTGAGCAAATCTTAGCAATTTTCCATTTACAAAATAGACTTAACCAATTTTCATCACAGATTTTTGCAACATCGAAATAAATAATTAAGGTTTGAATAACACAAAAACAATTTAAATGTTCTTTCCACCACTGGACTGGAGTAATAGCTATTTCACGGATGCCAAGCCTTGGATAGTTCCTAGTCTAGTTTTAAAAACCATATCTTCAGAAGCCTATGCACCTTGGTTGTAAAAGAATGCAATTATTTAGGAATGAAGTCTTTAAAAAATAATTCATTTAATTCAATTAAAATGTTGCACTGACTTCACTTTGAGACTTCGTGTTCAAAAAATATCACCATTCATTCGAAATCTAAACGATTGCAATAATTTTGGCCTTCGTTAATTTTAGGCAGTCATTTGAATGCAATCTTTTGGGAAGTCATGCATTCTTTTACATTCTCTGTCTGAGATTTTTTTATAAACAAAAATCGATTTTTTTTTGAATATCTCAAAAAAGTGCAATATGGAAGGTGTCCCCTAATTCATGCAGATTATTTTGTGGTATAATTTCTGGGATCATTTTAAGAAAAGAATTGTCTCCCCACCTTCAGATGCGATGTGGGTTGGCAATTTCTGAAATTTTTTTTTTTTTTTTTTAATTTTTTAATTTATTAAAAACTAAAAAGATTTTTCATCTATTTTTCGGTATGGTATTAAGAACTTAAATAAGCACAATTCACAAAAATTTGAAAAAAATCACAATTTTGTTCAAAAATTTTGAAAAATTTTTAAGGAGTATTTAAGAAATATCCTCGCTTCCAACTGTTGAGGAATTCCTGCAATCAGTGTTTGAAAAAATAAAATTAGGTTAAACAAAAAAAAAATATTACAGTACATTTTAAAAACTTCCGAAACATCTCAAATAATTGGAAATTTAATTTTATAAAAGATTTTGAACTTTTTATTTGTCTATAGTTAGAAATTTTTTTATTGAAATTTGAAAATGTGATTTTTTAAACAGTTTTTTTGCGTTTTTTTTCTTTCATAAAAATACAATAGTTAACTAATTTTAGTAAAAACAGAAAATACAGTCTTGTTCATTATCAAATTCTTCGTCATTTATTATATTTTTTAAGCTTCTTCTCCTAAAATTTCTGTAAAAAACGAAATATTTTATTTAAAGCAAAATCGTAAAAAAAAAATTAACGTATATGGGAAAAAATTATAACGGTACATTTCAGAAAATTTAAAAATATCTTAAACGACATAGAATTGAATTTATTACAAGTTAGTAGACATTTATTTTATGTAATACCAATAATTTGGTCTATCTAAACTTCAAAATTTTCTTACACTATTTACTATTACAATGGAATAATGAGGTAAATATTACAAAAACAAAAGAAAAAAATTGTTTTCCGTAATTAATTCTGTATTGAAGTTTCTCTTACTGACCGTTTTGAAATAATTTAAATTTAATCCATAAAGGAATTTAAAAAAAAATTAAGTTCAAATAATTAAAAAAATATATATATAACGGTATATGCTAAAAACCTACAAAATATCTAAAATGATACAAAATTTACAAAGGCATAATATTGTATACATTTTTTTTTGCATATTATGCACTGAAATTTTTAAAATTATTAGTAATTGTTGAAAAAGTGAAAATAAAAGCTGAATTTTTGCAATTTTTGCGAACAAAAAAATATGATGG
The DNA here is from genome assembly GCA_947049315.1 of Epistrophella euchroma. Classification (NCBI taxonomy): domain Eukaryota; kingdom Metazoa; phylum Arthropoda; class Insecta; order Diptera; family Syrphidae; genus Epistrophella; species Epistrophella euchroma. The sequence goes on along the minus strand of OX346247.1, from coordinate 41,915,957 downwards.
CACATCTGGCAAAATCGAATAATACATCAAATAACGTGAAATTTATCCCTTATATTTTTAGTAAACGTTGATGAAGTGAATTTTGTTTTGTTGTTCTTTTTTAAATTTAAAAGTTACGGAACTTATATAAACAAAATTTAAAATTTTTTGTTTACACATAATTCAAATAAGATATGAGTTTTTTTTTTGAATTTATCCAAGAAACAACCATAAAAAAATGGGTTTTGTGCAAAAAAAAATAAAGAAAAAAATATAACGGTAAATTTTCAAAACTTCAAAAGCACCTAAAATGATGCTAAAATAAACTAGTTCTAAGGTTGCATACTGTTTTTTTTATATAAAACCGTTAAAATTGTTAAATTTCTACCAAAAGTCAAAAAAGTGAAAATTTTGTAAGGTGTTTATAGCTTAAATGGAGTATTTAACAGGACTTAATTGAGCCAAGTGGTAAATTAATTTATTCATAATCTAGTTCTCCATCATATGGGATAATTCCAAAATTTATCCTGCGCACCTTTGTGGAAAAATTTTCATTTGATTCTTAAGGGATCGTGAAAAAAATTTGCAATGCTTAAAAAATAAAAATAATAATACCGGTAAATTTCACAAAGTATCTCAAATGCTGAAAAATTAAATATAATTTAAGATTAAATAATCTTTTTTTGTATATAGCTACCAGTGTTAAGTTTGAAAAATTTTATTTAAAAGTTGAAAAAGGAAAATATCTAACAAGTGTTTTTGCTATTAAAGTTGAATGGTTTAATGCACTTAATAAAATAAGAATACTATTTTTTGTGTTTATAATTTTATTTTGCGTCATTTGAGATATTTTACAAGTTTATCCTATACAAAAATTAATTTCATTCAAATGAAACCATACAAAACGTATGTTTGAGTTAAAACATAATAAAATTTTGTCAGTATTTTATTTGCTTAGAGCTTATAAATAAGTTTTTACATTTTTCAGAAATTTTCATAATATTTAAACACCCTACCCACACTTCCTCAAGCATTTAAATATTTATTAATATTTATTTTGGAAATTCATAAGTAATCATATATAACATTACAGAAATAAGAACTTGAGCTGTCAAGGTAATTTTAAATTCACATTAAGCCGATTTCTTTTCCGACAACTTTTGAATCTTCCTCACGCCTCAAGGCTGTTTCCTCCTTCATCTTGTTTTTTTTTTTTTTTTTTTTACATCTTTATTAAAAATTCTTCGTCTGTCTCTTAAAAAAATACTCTAAGGACTGCTGTGTATACATGTCTACATGAATTGGCCTAAAGCCAAAATTATTATATATCTTTTGCTATGTAGTAAGTACTCTCAATTTTTTTTTGCCTCTGTATCCAAATATTTCCTGAATCAAATATTCTTTATCTGGTATGTTGTATGTATGAAATTCAAAGAAAAGCCCAAGCCCTCTTTTTCACTGCATGAAGCCAAAAAAAAAAAAGAAATACAACACTATGCGTCATTTATAATGTACTATATGTATACAGAATATAAGCGCCTTATTTTGTGACCGAGTCATGCTGCGTACGGCAGATAGTGTACTCTAAAATCTGGCTTAAGTTTGACCTCATTCTGGTGATATAAAGGACTAACTTCAATATGAAATGCCATTTGGCCTATTCGGTCAGAAAAAGAGGTTATGGAAGCTTTTGTGATGGAAAAGGACTTTTGTCCATATTTATATACGAGTATAAACGTAGGTATAGTTAATGGACGTTTGTGTGGGCCTTTCATGTCCACTAGTGTGGAAGAATAGAAGCAAACTTTTGATTAAATTTCCGTCATGGGGGTTTTGTTGGCTATTAATTTGAAATATTCTTCCCACGCCTCGTCTCCTATTGATGATATGGTTTTCAAAAAAGTTAGTGGTGGCTTGTGGTGGAACTTTGAAGACCGATATTAGCTCATAAATCAAAATGCAACTTCCGAATGAGAAATATGTTTAGGAAACCAAAGTTTTCATATCAATTCACCAATCACACACACACACACACACACACACACACATACAAAATAGGGAACGATTGCTTATTGTAAGGAAAAATAAATTGCAAGTGTATGGAGGAAATTCTGGACATTACCAACATTTTCTCTGGATACCTGTGACCAATATGAAACCTGTGGTTTACCAAGTGATAATTCATATAATTTATATTTGAATTTTCTATGGCCAACTCTTCCATATAATTTTCATTTTCTTCTATTTTCTTTTGTAAGCATAGATTGGAGTATTCTTTGCATCCACAGATTGCCTAAGAGGATTTGAATTCTCCATGGACATTAAGTGTGCAGATACCTGACTTAATTTCCTTTTTTGTTAGTTTCTTCTTTCGAGTGCAACGTACACATAGAACAGAATACAAAAATTGATGTATAGTGTGGCAAATCCTTCTTCACTATATCTGTGATTGGAATTCCAATCTGAAGCCGCATTTCTGGGATAATAGCCTTAAAGGAGAAACGGGCGGATCGAATGGATTCCGAGTACGTAATCATAGATTTTCGATGGATTATTGTGGTCGTGCCTGTGTGTATATATGAGTTGTGGTGATGATGGAGGTTATGTCGATTTAAAGGTAAAGTAGATAGATAATGGTGATTTGAAAATTTTTCGTTTTGCATGAGGCCCGTGAGATTTTTTTAAGAAAATTATCTTTATTCTCAACGTATAACTGTGCATGGTTAAATTTCAGGTAATAGAAACAGTTCTTTACCTACAATAAATCCAAGTGGTAAGAAGCACTTACATTTTTTTAAAGTTGAGTACATCAAAGAGTAGTAGTAGCCGTGGCGTGATGGTTAGTGCGATGGACTGTCATGCCGGAGGTTTAAGGTTCGATCCCCAGCCTCGCACCTATTTATTTAAAAGAAAAAACGGCTACTCTGCCTCTTGCGAGGAATTGACAAATCCTCCAAGAGTATCTCCTGTCACAGAAAAGTGCCGCTCGTTAGCCGTTCGGATTCGGCAATAAACTGTAGGTCCCCTCCATTCCTGCAGACACGCACACAGGAATGGTTGAGAGTTGTAAGTCACTAGGCCCTAGTTCTTCATGAGCTGTTGTGCCATCAAATTTATTTTTATTTACATCAAAGAGTATAGCACATTTCAGTAATAAATAGTATTTAAGAATAAAACTCTATTAGAACTTTGGAGCCTTTTTAAACATGCCTACATATTAAAAAAAAGCATTCAAATTTAAAGCAAATCCATTCATCCCTTCAGCCCCTAGGTCAATACAAGTAAACAAACTGATCTCCAGACCACCACCTCAGGCTTGACACTCCAGCGCCACAGGATACTATATTTCATTCAATTTAGGATATGAATGTTTGACTATTGTCGATACCGTTTTTTTTTTTTATTTAAAAAATTAAATTTTTTAAAAGTAACAGTCATATGTTTTTTTGGAAAACTGTTCACAGTACCGCAGGAAACGATTCTGAATTTTTAAATATCCGACAAACACAACAGGATCGTTATGATGAGAACCAAGGGCGTAAGCAAGGTGGGGTGGGGGGCATGGCGGCGGCGGAAAAATATTTAAACAGGGTTTTTTTTTTACAAACACTGAATAGAATCTGCATAACGAGAAATGCCCGGGTCAAAATTCTTTTATAAAAATTCTGCTTACAAAGTGCTGCTTTTTAAAATTTTGCTTTCAAAATTCTACTTTTTTTCAAATTCTATCAATAAATAAATAAATTTGGTGGCACAACGGCTCATGAAGATCCCTAGTGACTTACAACTCTTGGAGGATTTGTCACTTCCTCGCAAGAGGCAGTAGCCCGGAAAAAAAACTTTAGGTGGAAGCGGCTGGTATTGAGCCCAGACCTCTGGCATGACAGTCTAACGCACTAACCATTACGCCACGGGCTATCCTTTTTTTTTTAAATTCTGCTTTTCAATAACCTGCTTTTTTTTTTTTTACAAAATTCTGCGAATAATAAAATAAGTTTTTAAAAAAATTAAAAATTTTTAAAACTTTTTTTTATTATTTGCAAAATTTTGTAAAACATTATTTTACAATTTACAAAATTAGTACATATTATGTATGTGTTAATAGAAACAATGTTATTTTTGTTTCTTAATAATTTTATTCTTTTAGAAAGCTCAAAATCGAAAACAGAATAATTTTCTAGAACGAAAAAAAAAAAATGTTATCGTCGCTTAAAAGTGTTGGTTGCTGGGAGCCCTGCAATGAAGTTTATAAAATCTCAGTAAGAAAATCCCTTATTTACTGTCAAAGCTGGTTAGCAGATAGAGCCATAGAGAGAACATAAATGAATTCAAAAATTTGAAAATAGACCTAAGTGCTAATCCAAATAAGAGTTCTTTAGGAAATTGCTTAAAATATCCTCTTTTTTTCGCTAATTATTTAAATTTATACCGACGTGAGTTTGCCTCCCACCTAATCAAAATTCTACGTACGCACTTTATGATAACTCAAGCTGACAAAGTATTTAACATTTTTTTCTTTTTAAATTAAGATATATAAGATAAGAAAGGATTTTAAAAACTCAAATTTTTGAAAGCTATAAATCTCAACAAATTTATATTGTCAATAAAAACTTATATGAATTAAATAAATTAAAAAAAATACAAGTTTTTAATAAAACAAATAAAAATGAAAAATAAATTAAAAAAAAAAAAATCACAAAACTTGAATATTCTTTGAAGTCATATAAGTTTGGTAATTTTATACTCATTTATATGACTGATTTATAAATCATTTATACTATCCAATTGTGCACTCACACACACCATAAATAATCATTGAGCATATCAACTGCGTGAAGGTTCTGACAGTTACCCCTTCTCTTATTTCTGTATCAGAAAGTTTCGCATAACACTATTTATAAGTCACAAACAATTAAAATGAAATATGACACCCTAGCACAATTGACAACTATCAATGTACAAATGAATTAACTCAATTAATTGGCATTTTATGTACATTAATTTGTTGATTGCTTTGAACCAATCAAAAGCATCTTCCAACAATCATAATTTCTCCAAAGCAAATGTATCTCAAATTTGCATTTAGCTTTCATCCAACAGGAAAAACCAATATTTTATTTCACTCAAAACCAAAAAAAAAAATATCATAAATTATTTAAAAAAAAGTACGTATACGCCCCAGTGACCGTATTGACTTTCATAATGAAGATTTTATTCAAACAAATTAAAATTATCTAAAATCACCCACGTTTAATCATTCTTATCATAGGCATTTAAGAATCCATTAAAAGCTCAATAATCAAAACCAAAATTAAAAATAAATCAAAGGGAAAAAGCCTGGGAAAATTCACAAACTACCATCAGAGTGGAACAAAAATCACGACAGCACTTAAATTCATTGCTATCTCTGAATCATTTATCAAGCCATGAAACCAACCGTAAACTTAAACACTTATCAAACAAATGAATTAAATACATTCAAGGAAAAAAGAATATGTACATATATATAAATATTTATTTGTGCACTCATGGGCACAGCACGGAGAGTGATAACAAATAATATCAAAAATGAAACCCATATCAACATTCGAGAAAATAAATCAAACCGAAAACAGATTGAAATGGAATTCAAAGAGCCAAACGAAGAGAGAGATTACAAATTTATGACTGTGGCATCATTAATCATTAACAAGTGTTTGACATAAATATTTCATGTATCTCAATCGAAAATGGGATTATTTGGCGGTAAGGGGCAAAACTCTCATTTTAGGGGAAGATATATATGGGAACGAAAATCTTTGCGATAGATTGAATTTATTGTGATGATTCCAGCAGTTAAGTATTTCCTTTCAACAAAATACTTGTCCTTTGAAGTATATTCTATGTACTGTTAGTAATATTAAGGACAATTTTGATTTTTTTATCAAAAGAATATGTGCATTTTGGTTTTATAAAAAAAATATTAAAAATCTATTTTCTGCATGAGTCTCATCAGCCCTCACAAATGTTGACAAGATTTTAAAAATTCATGTAGCGGACTTCTCTGAAAAAAAAGTTCTAAAATTCAAACCCCTTTAAGACCTTAAAACCTTGTTTTTTTTTTGTTTTCTTTTATCTCTTTAAGTACTTCCTTGAATAAACTTCAAGTCGTAAGTACAAACCATAACATAAATTCAAGTGATATAAAAATTCAATGAAAAATCATATAAATCGAAGCACAACAGTGGCCCACTTCAAACTTTTTTCATCAGACGTCTACACAAAGGACACTTGAAACGATTATAAAATCATTCTGGAGGATTTTTTTCGAAGAATGATTTTTTCTCCTGCTTACTTTTTGATGTTTAAACAAAAGAATCTGAAAAGTAAAATTCCATCTCATATAATACCGCATGTCACTCACTATGGCAACAAAATTATTATTATTGTTTGTCAATCTTTCTGTCAATTTTATCATAAATTGCGACATTTGTGGGAATAATATAGGGCATCTTTTGAGCTTTTCTCAATAAATAATTTTAGTACACAAACGCTATGAACAAATCATATTAATTCCTTACGACCGGATCCGGACATAAGGATTTTCTTCTTTTTTTGTTTTGTTTTCTTACAAAATTTAATGAAAAAGGAAAATCTAAATCTATTGTTCATTTGATTCAATTTATTCCCAAAATGAGTTAGTAATTGACCTAAGCGATCATTGGCATCAAAATAAAAATAGAAATCATCTGTGTATCTCGTGTAGATAACATTGTATTTATATATTTTTTTTGTCATTCTTAAGTTAATATCCCGTGCTTGGATTTTTATTACATGTTGATGTCCTTTTTGTGAAAAATATTATCCATTTTGCTCATTTTGTTACGTTAATTTTTCGTGCTTAAACGCATCCCAATTGTTTTTTTCTGCTCTTTCTTTCTTGAAAAGTAACCACAGTGAATTTCATCTAAAAAAAAAAATCGCATAAAGGTAGGCTTGGAAACGGCTTCTTGAGTACGTGACATGATTTTTAAATTAATTGTTTTCCATTTAAATTCCTTTCATATCGTCTATTTTTTTTTTCTTCTAAAAAATATTCCTTTCCCAAAGGTATAACTAGCTCATCTCTTTTAGACTAAAAGCAATCAGCTATCAAAGGAAATTTTTTGTAAGGATGCGGGCTAAATTTCGATAAAAGAAAAGATATACAAAACATAGACCTGATTCAAATTCAAAAGCATGTTGTTTAGATAGAAATGGACTACTTCGTCACGTATTCAATTTTTTAAAATTGATGATATGATGATTTATATCAAAAATGTATGCCATAAGAAAAAAAAATCTATTTTATACTTAATACTGTTAAAAGCTTTGTCAATTCGAAAACAGTAGGTCAGCATCAGTAGATTTCTAAGAACGATATCAAGAATTATTCTTTTTTTTTTTTTTTTTTTGAGGACAAAAAATAAATTAAAGAGAAAAAGAACTTCATTTATTTTTCAGCTAAAAGATGAAATTGTTTGATGATTTACAAGGCGACCATTAATAAGTTAATATATTTATTTGTTCCTCAGGCTGGAAGTCAATATTTTATCTTTTCAATTTTTCAACGTTTCAAGGATTTGTATCCTCTTTGTCAAACAAATAAAAGATAATAATAACTAAACTTAAATAAGGAGAATAAATATGAACTTGGTTTAAATTGAAATGTGATAGTAATAGCAGCTATAGCCTCACCAACTTCATGCATGATAAATAATGGTCCCTGTTTGAACACAATTTTTACCGAATTTGGCTAAAAACGGTTGGAAAACATATAATCTTATTGGGTTAAATTTATTGAAATCTAAATTAAGATAAAATTCAATTTCTAGTAAAATTAACTATCCTATCACTGAAATTTTAATTTAGCTAGGCAAGTAACTTTGACTAAAACAAAATCTCCTTCTATCTATTTGTCCATTGATGGCAACATATTTCAAAATTATCAAAAATAAATATATATAACATTTCTAATAGTGAATCCCAAAACAGAATTATAAAATAAATCATTGCACATTAAAAATCTAAGAGTTTTTATGAAATTTATTTTTTCAACAAATTTTACCCCATGAAAAGTTTATTATATTCGTATCATTTTTCATTAATAAATTTGAGCTTATAAATCGATTGAAGTTTCATCTTAACTTGATAAATGAGTGGTGTCTTATTTTTGACGTTTCCATTTACTTTTTTAATACTAAATTCCATTAAGAGAACACAAAGAAAAACTTTCTTTTGACTTTATCATTTTTTGTTCTAAATTCTGTAATATATATTATAAATTTAAAACAAAGACTTCTTCAATCAATAAATTACTAAGACTTTTGTAACAAATGCAATAAATATATAGAGGATTATAAATCAGTAATCAATCATGAGGTAGAGAAAGAAATGTTGAAAAATACAAAAATGATAAGTAAGTAGATACGTGGGTTGATTTAGAAACGAAAGAAACAAAGATAGATGTGACTTTATTTTTTTTTTTTAAGAATTTATGTTGACTTAATTTAATGGCTAAGATTATCCAAACTAATCAGATTAATTTCAGAAATTTTATAAATGCATCGCTTTTAAAATAAAATTAGTTTGTTTTTATTAATTTTTTTTTTAATCAACAACTACTTAGTGACTAATTACTGTCAGAATATCTTGAAATTTTGTACATGTCCTTTTAAGGAGCCATATGAGTCTGCCTTAGAGCTTTTTCGCCACAACCGATATGACTTTGTCTCCTTTTATAGAAATCTTGGGTACAGCCTTGAAAATGAAACGACCGACTGACTGAATTATGGAGCGGTTGAAAGGAGAAAAAAAATATCATTTTCATCGACGAGGCCTATTTTTGAATGAACACCGTGGTCCACTAAGTGGTTGTGCATTTGCAGAAAGTCAAAACTAGGTGTCAAGCCTGCTGTAAAAGAATGCAATCTTTTGTTGATGCAATCTATAATGACACCCATCATTTGACTCGAAGAGATTGCAATCATTTTTTTTCCCCATTCATTTTACAGCGATCAATTCAATGAATTGTGAATTCATACATTCTCTGCATTATTTTGCATTCTTTGCATTCATTTGCATTCTTTACTTTCACTTACATTAATTTTTATTTTTGCATATTTGCACAGGTTTTTTTTTTTGGAAATTAAGAGCACAGGTTATATGAATATGAAAGAAATGGAATCAGAGCACATAACGGAGGAAGAAGCAATCAAAGAATGCAAATGATTGCAAAGAATGAAAATGAATGCAAAGGCAAAGAAAGCAAGTGAATGCAATGAATGCAAGGAATGCATATGCATTCCCAAAAGAATGCATTCAATTGATTGCTGTTAAATGAATCGCGAAAAAAATTATTACAAACTTTTCGAGTCAAATGATTGCATAATTTAAAGTCTGAAGTCTCAAATAGGGGTCAATGAACGCAATATTTTAACTGAAGCCAGTGAATGATTTTTAAAGAATGCATTCACAAAAACTGGCATTCTCTTACAAGCCTGGGGTCCAGAGGGATTATCGATCCGTACTTGCAGGTGTATTCATTTTCAATGTGCAGTCTTGCATGCAAAAAAAATTTGCATGCGTTTTCTCTTCACATAGTTTTCTGTTTAATCGCATGCATTTGATTATGATAAGTCTTTATTGTTTATAGCTTTGTATTCATTTTAATAGGAATAGTTGTTTTGAATTGAATATATTTGCGTGAACTTCAACAAACTAAGCAGAATTTTAATCTGTGAATGCACATCCCAAACACTCTCAAGTAAGAAACTAAGTGATGCAGAATTCCTTGATATAATCACAAACTCTTTATGGAATGAAATTGAAAATTCAACCTTCTTCGTGTTCCTTCATTCCAAAAATTAATTAAGTGAAAATAAATAATCTTATAATATTCAGCGGAACGTTAGATTTTAAAATATAAAAAGAAATAAATTTCATCAAAATTCATCCACTGAAAAATAACTGCTTAACATTAAAAATTGTACATATTTCAAAATGGATTATACACTTGAATTCTTTTCATTAGGTAGGTATAACATTGAATATATATAACATTCAATGGCTATACCTACCTACTACAAATTCTTATCAACTGCAACACCGTTAATAAAAGAAGATAAGCCTTTCTTTCTCTTATAAGCATCCTCTTCAAGTGCTCATATCGAATTCATGTGAATTTAAAATGCCAATACCATTTTTGATGTGCTCATTGCTTTCAAACTTTCAAACCTAAACATCCTTATAGGAGGAAAAGTGAAAACGAGCACTTTCCCACGACAGGTTTTTGATATCATAAAGGAGTCCCCATCATATGTAGGTAGGTAGGTATGTACAAAAATGGCAATCGTCATCGTACCTACCTAACCTATTCCTTTTACGAGTACATAAATTGTATTTCGCGCCATCATCATCGACATTATCCATGACACATCATCAACACTAAGCAAAAAATTTTACGCATTCAAATAAAAGATGGCAGTGATGGAAAAAAAAAATTCTTTCAAAGTGAATCTATATGCTTTCACTTCATTTTTAAGGTGATTTTTTTACTTTTTATTTATAACACTGCTACCACCCCCTTTGTGTAGTCACATTTACCTACATACCCTCCTCTGGGGCATACATTTCAGATATCAAACAATTTATTGAATTTCCTTCATAACGTTAACGACTCGCGTTGAAGTTAGGTTTATTATGCAGCATTGAGTTCATAGCGTCACATATCACATACGTGCCAAACACCGAAACACAAACATAGCACACATACATATATGTATGTATGTATACACCACAGTCTAACTTCGCGCCCTTAACCATATAATCATTGCAAAAGTGTTTTTTTCCCATAAAAGAAAACGATTTCTAAGTCAACATAAATAACCCACATAAGAGAGCACACACTCATTGCAACTGTAGAAGGGAAATGGTAAAATAACGCCGTCAATAAAAAAAGCAAAAAAATAAAAAATAGAAAATAAAAATAAAAAAAAAAAAAAAAAACGATACCAAGATGATAGTACATCATTTCCACTTTTCTCCTTTCACAGTTGTTGAGCAACACGCCTTTCTGTCAACAGCGGCGCGGCAATGACGGTATGGCAGAATGAGTGCCGTCAAGGTGACACTACGGCATTTTTCTTTGACTCCTAGAATAGTGTTTTGATGAAACAATTAAGCCGACCAAATATGATACTTTTGCTCAAAGACAGGGCTGGAGTTGACAAAAATGTGACTGATTTTTTTTAGACTCCTTTATTTTGAGGTTTTTCTGCTTAAGAAAAATTTGTACGGCTTTAAGAACTCGAATATTTAAGAGTTAAAATTGTCAAACTTTAACAAACTTTCGAATCAACTCCTTAACCATGTTGTTTAACCGTTAATCCATTTAAAACTTTAAAATTGGTTAGGTCCCCAAATAGTTTGTTCTTCTTGCATCAACCCTTACCTTGCCTGAAAACCCTCAAACAACTGAAATACACCCCTGTGTTTTTTTTTTTACAAAAGCACCTTTTTTTCTTTTGATAGCCATCACTCAAAGAAGGAGTCAAAAATGGAACACTTCCATATCAGTTCCGGAATATTATTGCCATTGACTTTTCTTTATTCCATTTTAGTTCCTATCCACTTTAACGTTATTGCCCATAGAAGTCGAAGAAGACAACAACCGACGAGATATGAGAGAGTTTATTTTATTTTTTGTTTGCACAGTACTTCAAGTCATTTTACAATTTGACAAAAGAGATAACATTGACACTTTTGCCAAGTCTGTAAGGTGAACACAACTCAATCAAGGTGGGACGACTTTATTATAGTGTGCCATTATTTTTTTAGTACATATCAGCTTGAAACACACTCGGGGGGATTATCTATGGGATATGTACCTATATGGGAATTGGCTCAGCTTCTTTTATGGCCATCAACAAATTTTGTACCCAGAAGGTAAACAATAAACTATAAATTGCCTTTGAGGATAAGTTTGGGGCGTATCTATGGGTATATGCACAATAAACAACTTTCTATCTACAGATTCGATTTTAATGCCAAAACTTTAGGATAGGATGCCTTGAAGCTTTTTCGAAGATTAAGGTAGATGTTAAAGCTGATATAGCAACACAACTTCAATAAAAGCTGAAAACTATTTTAGTTTCTGAACTCAACCTGGAAAATATAATGTTAAGGGGTTTCAGATATGAGTATTATGTACATACATTTTACATGTGCAATGAATTTTATCCAAAACTAGGTAAATATTATTGTGTTCGATCCAAAAGGGTGGCAGTAACATTATTCGATGAAAATAAAAAATAATTGGTAGTAGAATAATAGATAACAGATGCCAACTGCAGGCTAATATAGTAAACTCATAAAATTAAAATAATTAACTTAGCCCAGCAGACCGTAAGTCAATAAAACTAAAACTACAGCCACACACGATAAACATAGTAATAAAATATGATTTTTATTTAGCTACATGGGTTTTTCTTTTTTATTGAATTTTAGTGATTATTTCGCTTTTAAACATTTAAATTATTAATTAAAATATTTATTCAAAAATCTAAAAGCTTACTGTAGTTCAAAAGCGGACAAAATTCATATTAGATACCGAGATAAGGTCGTACTTGTTAGATTTTTGACTAGTCACATAGTGTCTAAAAAGTTGAAATAGTCGGAAATATGCTTTATTAAATAAAAAAAAAAGATAATAGGTACGCTAGTCAAGGCTTAGACAAACCATTCAGTTGTCTAAATATACAATAGATAACTTAATAGAAGGAGAGCTGGCTACAAAAAAAAAAGTTTGTCATCGGTACAAGATTGATTTTTACTGAAGAGAATCATTCAGGGTATCTGAGATTAGATTTGCACGTCTGCCCAGTGCGATTCAGAGGCTTAAAGCGTGGGCGAGGGGTGAAAGTTGACAAATTTAAGTTAACAAAAATTATAAGGTACATGGATTCTGATCACGCAAATACCTTCTATTCATCGTGAAGAAACGTGCAAAAAATGGCAGACGGTTTGAGGCGTGAGGCCAAATAGCCGGCAGACGAAGCTAAATCTAGAAAGCAAAATCCAAAATGGCAGACGAAAAAGTAGAGGCTAACACCGCGGCCGACGGGTTTGAAAAGTGTTAGCCTAGGCAAAATGTACTTTTACTGCCGCAAAAAATTGAAGTGAAGATATTTAAACGTGTTCGGCATAAATCTGGATATGTCATGCTTTTTACACGGCCATGCAAGTACAGTGGGGCAAAAGGTATAAACCGGTTTTGACCAGCTGGCGCTCGGCCTGTGGTTGTCGTCTGAAAAGGGGAGGGGTTTCCTTGTGGCAGTGAGAGAATCTAGTTTTCAGTAGCAACCATCGTGGGTTTGCTGTTAGGACTTTTTTTTTGAAAATTGCCGTTCTGTTATCACCACGCAGAGAGTCTTCCGACAGGAGTTCAATATCTCTGTTGGGGGAAACGTCCCTGGCGGTAATGCAATTAAACGTTGGGCTAGGACATTGGAAAACAGTGCAGTTTAACAGCAACTCCTTCATCTACATACCCTGGAAGAACTTAAGGACAGAATCAGAGCCATCGAAATGTGCAGAAGAGCGGTTGAAAACTTCAGAATTCGCCTTCAAGAGTGCATCGCGGCTGACGGCCGCCACCTACGTAATATCATCTTTAAAACTTAATATAAAAAAAACTAGATTCTGTACTGAATTAAACAACATGAACATAATTTCATTAAGTTGAATTGTTTTTGTCTTAAATCCCTTTAAAACTGGTTTATACCTTTTGCCCCACCCTGTATATGTGGCGTTTTCACAAATTGGGAAACCACATCCTCACTCTTCATACATATATGCTCCAAACAGGAAACTATAAAATGTTTTGTAATGAAGCCTTAAATTGAATATAATCAGTGTTCTATTCTTTTTTTTTAAATTTTAATTAAACGAATAGGTTTCAACTAAATTAATACTTGATTTTATCCTACTATTTTCACCAAATATTGGACGGGACGAAGTCCGTAGAATCAGCTAGTATGTACACATAAATCGACTAATATTTTTTCAAACCAAATAATTTATGTTCAAATAAGATGGATAGATTGACTTTTAAAAGCAAAGAGTTGATGTGTTATGTGTCCTCATATTGTATATGTCATTTCTGAATTCAAATTTGCTTCAATTCGCGAGTTATCATAAATGAAGCATGCGGTGATGCTAGGGCACACGACATTTCCACCTAATTGAGTGATGCATAAAATATCACAAACTAGCTTTTATTATAGGTAATTATAAATAATTGTACAATCAACCACAAAATATTAGAACGCAAATCAATTGACGCTAAGAGGGCCTAGAGTAGGTAGGTATATGCCCCAGCATTTGCAATGAATATCATAATCTATATAACCCAGCCAACCATTAAAGTTAATTCGTTGAATCCACGGAAGGCAAGGGGACTGTAAAATTAACTGAAGCATCATACTATCACCACACCATCGCCACCACCATCGCCATCAGTTGGGATGTATGACTGCGATAACCGTATCAAGTCATCACATCATATTTTTTTTTACGTCGCTGTGACATTACCTACACATCTAGAACGCATGGATCAACTGAGTGCACTGCACGAGATAATGCCCGCTGGCTGGGTTACCTGAATCTAAATCTGGTGAACTGTTCCGATTCGTTTAACGCCTGTGAACACTTTCCGGTGCATACCAGTCACGGCACTGCACTCTCAGCTCTACACTACGGTTAACCACTATATGGCAGTATGTTACCGTAAACACATTTCTGCTGCATTTGAATATCAAATATAGCAGCAACATCATCATCATTTTTATCATCATTCACACATCGCGACATAACCAACAATCTCGTTTGTTGTGGCAGCGCCATCCATCCACTGTCGGCATTTTCGTCAGAATGCCAAGTGTTCTTTCAGCTGTGTTGGTTTGGTATGGTCAGTGTTGCTAATGCATGCAGTATAATGAAAATTATAAGCAAAATTTCGATTGCAAATTATAATTATCACATACTTTACTTGTATAACAGTATATGTAGGGTATAAAATAAATTAAAATAAATTTGATGGCACAACATCTCATGAAGAACCATGGCCTATAGTGACTAACAACTCTCAACTTTTCCTGTGTGCGTGTCTGCAGGACTGCAGGAATGGAAGGGACCTACAATTTACTGTCGGATCTGAACGTCTAAGGTGAGCGGCACTTTTTATGACAGGAAATACTCTAGAAATATTTGTCACTTTCTCGCAAGAAGCAATAACCTTGAAAAATATTTGAGGTAGTAGAAGCTGGGAAATGAATCCAGACATCTGGCATGACAGTCCAATGCACTAACCATTACGCTAGGGGCTACTTAGGCATGTAAGTTTTTTTAAAAAATTCACGATAGATCGCAGAAACAGAAGAATAAGGAAAAATTTCATTTTTGTTCACTGAATTAAGTATAAGCACTAAAGCAGTCTTATTAATCAACCCCTCCAATGTATGTCTAACTTTAAACAGTTGCCCAACTCCAAAGCCTTATTAATAAACAATTTTCGAACTTAGATTAGACACTTAATTCTGTCCAAACCTATTCTGAATTAGGAACTTTTACTAAACAAGATGAGACTAGCTTCTACCAGAGCTGTAAAAGACTGCAATATTTGGTAATGCAGTTAATAAAGTCGCAGTTAATTAACTTACCTATTGAATGTAAGTTAATACTGTAAATAAGTATACTTTAACTGCGAAACAAGCAGTCAGAAGTCAGTACAAACAAAAAAAATTAATTAACTTAAAGTTAATCAACTGCAGTACTTTTTAACTGCTTTAAGTCTTTCTAGTCAGTAAAAAGTCTTTGTACTGCGATGATTTTACTTTTAGTCAGCAAGTCTTTTAACTACAGTCAATTAATTGTAAGCTTTTTTAACTTTGTTTTCTTTTAAATTTCTTTTCTTTTTATTCCATCCTGTTCTTTTATAATTACAAGTCTGCAGTCTTTTATTTATAAGACTAGAAAAAGTTAAAAGACTTACAGTTAATTAACTGTAGTTAAAAGACTTGCCGACTAAAAGTAAAATCATCGCAGTACAAAGACTTTTTACTGACTAGAAAGACTAAAAGCAGTTAAAAAGTACTGCAGTTGATTAACTTAAAGATAATTAACTTTTTTTTTTACTGCACAGTCAGAATACTGGTACAGACTGCTGACTGCTCGATTTTAGTTAAAGTATTTTTGTAAGTTAAAAGACTTAATGAAATTAGTCTTTTTAGTCAATTAACTGCAGTACCGAAAAGACTGCAGTTTTTACAACTCTGGCTTCTAGTACATAGCTATAAATCACATGAAATTACATGAAATAAATAAAAAGGTACATTGAACGAACTGCTCTATGAATTCATTGAAAAAATTAATAATTTCAGGACAAGAGCTGAAATGCGTTTATAAATATGGAGATGCCCAATTATTAACTCAATGACCAGCTGAAAAACTGTCCAAGAGTGTTCTTTGGAAATCTAATAAATACGCCGCCGATGGAAAATTTGTATCTCATTAAATCATGGCGTGGCATACCTATATTATAAGCTGTTTTGTTATCGAACATAGATAATACAAACTATCGATAGTAAAGTGTTCGTTCGTGTGACCCATAACATGTTATACGTAAAGCCCACGGTTTAGGTTCACCCTACCGCTGGCATAGATGTTTACACATCAATAGACAAAAAAAAAAACCAATTGGCAACACTTTAATTTACAAATATTCACATAGGTAGAATTGGTTATGTGGACTGTGGAGGCGCTCGCGGTGTTATCTACCTACATAACGCTCTTTTTTTCATCCTTCATTAAAATTCACGCCAACATCTCTCAATCTGTTGAATATCCATAAAAAGCTTTCTCGCAAACAAACTTCTGATCACATAATCAGCTCCGCAAATTGAGTTTCGAATGTATAATCTACCACAGTCGAGTCGATACGATACCGGTGTGTTCTCTCCCTAACTGTCGCCAACGACGACGATAGAAGATGGATTAAGGTACGACCACAAGGTATTCACATAAACAACACACCAGACTGCTGGTGCTGACGAAAATCATACTTTGCACGTGTTCTAACATCGAAGGCAATTTGATAGCAGATGCAATTCAGCATAAGAGCTTGTTTTTTTTTTTGAAAATTATATAAAGCTAACAGATATTAGGCATTAGTGCTGGCTTTAGGGTTTGGTTGTGTTATTATATTTGTTTTATAGATACTATTCAATAATAAATTGAAAGGTGATTTGAACAGGGTAGATTAAGTTAATACCTCAACATGAAAAGGAATATAAATTTTGGAAACGAATCCGGGATTTGGAATAATATATGAACATACCAGCAACCAGCTGGGGATTGAGTGTATGTATTTGGTATTATTGGAAATACTTTTTTATGTTTTTGGAAAAATTATATGTTAGGGCAGTGATGGAAATCGACTTTTGTCAATAGTACTAAACGCTGAAAAAAAATAGTACTGAAAATGGCCAAATAGTGCCGAAATTTTTCCAATCGTGAATTCTACCAGGAATTTAATATTTTGTTTGATGTTGTCATCGTTACGCGCCAGTTAAAGCTATCATTGAAACTCATCATTGAAAATTCTAATGATGAGGTTCCAAAATCTATGATTATTTTGATGCCAAAATAAAGCTTATGACTTAATGAAGATATCTGGTCACCAAAAAATATATATCATTTAGTCCCAATCTTTCTCATGAAATTACTTTTATTGTTCCAATAATGATCATTGATAAGCAACCATTGAAATAATGAAAGTCAATTTATGTAGAAAGTTGGACCCAAATGAAATTTTGTTTTGGCAATAAAAATGTTAATTGAGTCATCAACTTCATATTGGCAATAAAATAATCACTTAAATTTAAAATTTTCAATCATGGGTTTCAATGAAAACTATAACTGGCATCTTAGAGGAAAATTTGGTTCGAGTATTCTGCCATCGACCCCTTGCAGCCATATTAATTTAAAGATAGAATACTGTTTACTGTTTTTTGAACGAAAAGATGAAGAAGCATTTTTTTTTGTAATCGATATCTTTTTTCAAAAATTATTATGTATTTTTCAAAAATTCTGAAAAATCTAACGTTTAATAAATAATTTGACGTAAATCGGAGTCATAGTAGGTCATGTTGTTGAATTTTGTATTCTTTGAATTACAATTGACCCATGTTTGAGGAATATTTGATTAACTGGTTTTTTTCGTGGAGAATTTTTTTAAAATTTTTTTTTTTCGAGAGAAAATTTTAATAGTTTTTTTTGCCAAAAAGTGGAAAATCCATACTATTTTTCATTTTATTTGTTTATATTTTTTTTCATACTAGGAATTATTATTAAGTGAAAAATGAATTGTCAAAAAGCGTTGACATTTTTTTTGGACAAATATGTCTTTTTTCATTTACGAGTATACAAGGTGTCCCCTAATTCGTGGACTATGTTTTGAGGGATGATTCCTGGAATCATTACAAAAAAAAATTGTATGGCGGAGAATTTCTATCTTCACTCTCTGCTTTAGTTTTTTTTTTGTTAAGTTTATGATGCAAACAAATTTTGACTTTGAAATATAATTTCTCAAAAACTATTCATTTAAACAACATGAAATATTAGATTTCAAAAAAGGTATAGAGCACATCATTTTGTTTTTAAAAATTTTTTTTTCCATTTTCATACAATTTTTCAGAAATTGCCTGAAGGGGGAAGACGAATGTTTCCCCTTCGATCTACACACAATTTACAGCTAGTTTAAAAAAAAAGTTTTAAAAAATTGATTATTTTCCTTAATTTTTTATACCCAGCTATGCAAAACTGAGGCAATTTCCTAACGCATCAAGCATCTAAATTCGAAAGGTACATTTTTAAACTTTTCGATCATCTTAATTGAAATTTATATGAAAGTCTCGATTTCTTGAGCACGAAACAGAATGAATTTCATCAGACTTAAACTAAAAAAGCGATTGAGTGATGTGTTGCGCTCAGTTAATGAAAATGTCAGTATTCGTCTTTTGCCAATAATTGAAATAGTACTGAAAGTTGGAAAGTGGTACTAAAGTACTGGGAAAATCAAATAGTACAAAATTCAGTACAATAGTAAGCCTTTTTCCAACCGTGTGTTAGGGTTAGAATTTGCAAAATTCAAATAGGGATGTAAGTACCTACATATGTATATGTACCTGTGTACTTATCGTTAGTTCGGAAGAAAAACGAAACAACTCAACAAATGAAATTTTTGAGCTGACATTGCATTTTTGTGAATAAAAGAAAAACTATCAATTAGAAAAATACCAGACTCTACTACAAAATTTGCAACTTAATGAGCTATTGCGTCATCTTGATATAAAGGGTTTTTCAATAAGGGCGGGTAGATGCCAAAATGGAATAAAAAAAGCTGCGTGTGAAGTATTAACAAAATTATTTTTTTAATAGAAAAGCGCATTTATGCGATTAAGTGTGGAATATGACATCATTCAAATGTCCGCCTCGGCTTCTTACGGTGGCACGGATCCGAGTGGTCCAATTTTGAATGACTCTTCCGCATAGATCCGGCTGAATTTGAGCGATGGCCTGTGTTATGTTCACCTTTAGGGCATCGGTCGATTGTGGTTTATTTGCATAGACCTGCGACTTCAAGAAACCCCACAGGAAAAAGTCTAGCGGGGTCAAATCGCATGAACTTGGTGGCCAATTCACCAAACGTTGAAGAGTCGACTGTGAAGGGCCACCACGTCTACCGTAAAATGGGCGCAATGCGCGCAACGTTTGCGTTAACGAACACTCATTTTGATAATAAAGTTTTATCATTTAAACGTGCTGTTCAGTCGTGTAACTTGACATGATGATTTGGCATAAACAACTGAATAATAAACAAAAGATTTGACAGATGTCACCAAAATAAAATGGCCGCCACGGGGCGCCAAAATCTACCTGCGCCAACTGAAAAACCCTTTATAACAGATTAATTGAAATTCACATTTTCAATCAATTTTCTGTTGTCTATTTCGTAAAATGTGTTTTGTTGAGTTGTGTTATTTTTCTTCCGAGCCGACGATATGGACATATATGAGCCTCTATGTACACATCATTGGTTCGGAAGAAAAACGAAACAACTCAACAAATGGAATTTTTGAGGCCAACATTGCATTTTTGTGAATAAAAGAAAAACTATCAATTGGAAATATACCAGGCTCTACTACAATATTTGAAACTTAATGAGCTATTGCGTGGTCATGATACTTAAACAGATTATAAATAAAATTAATTAGTAGCCCGTGGTATAATGGTTAGTGCGTTGGGCTGCCATATGACAGAGGTCTGGATTCGATGCATAGCAGCTTCCACCTAAAAACTGAAACAATTTTTTCCAGGGCTACTGCCACTTGCGAGGAATGGACAAATCCTCCAAGAGCATCTACTGGTCAAAGAAAAGTGCCGGTCACCTGAGCCGTTCGGATTCGGCAATAAACTATAGGTCCCCGCCATTCCTGCAGACGTACACTGGAATTGTCAATATAGGCCCTAGTTCTTCATGAGCTGTTGTGCCATCAAATTTAGGTATTTATTATTGAAATTAAAATTTTCAATCTGTTGTCTATTTTTTAAAAATTAAAATTTTGTATTTGTGTCATATTTCTTCCGAACCGGCCGTCGGCGGCGGCGGCGGCGATATGTTCAATAAATAGGCACCTATCTATATTTGAAAGTTCAAAAAGAGAGCTTTGCTTTAACTTTTTTGGCATTAGAGAGTCAATATATTAGCTCTTTACAAATGTTAAGCCACTATTCAGAGTGATTACAAAGATATAGAATTGTTCTTTAATTATTAAAAAACAATGGAAACATTAACAAAGTACAAATATACTATAGTTTTTCTTTTAAAGCCAAAAATACATTATTAAATTTTCTATTTGAAACAAATTTTTTAAAGGAATACCTATTTTTGAAAAGTTATTTTTCAAACTTAAAATTTAAAAAAAAAATATATAATTTTTAGATTTAAAAAAGTATTGAAAATTCTAAGATAACAAAAGTGAAATTTTTGGGAATTTCAAAATATCAAAAAGCAAAGTAAATTTTTTTATACACAAGAAAATATTTTAGCGTCTGATTTTTAGTGTTCAGAAAAACACACAAAAATATTACTTTATAACGGAAAATTTTGAAAAAAAAAATAGTTTGAACAATTTATTTTTTTATTTTTTCAAAAACAATTCACTAAAACAACAAGACTTAAAAACAAAATTTAATACTTGATTTTTGACTTAAAAAAGTTATAGAATGCAATTTCAGGTGTTGCTATTGTGTTTTTTTTTTATTTCGGGTCAATCCTGCGGCCGGCGGCGTTACCTGGGGAAGTCGTTTTTATAGAAATATGAAGTAAACGTTTTTTATTCAAGGAGTAGATAGGTACCTATGCGAATAAAATAAAATTTATTGGCAAATTAAACTATCGTACCTATTTCAAAAACGCTCCAAGATTTCGAGGCCTACATACTTTAAATACATGTACATATATACAATTAAATTAAAGCTCACATTCGGAATTTAATAATTTATTTAGCTCTAGAGACGTAATTAATTCATACAAAATTTGTATGCGTATTGCGTATAATAACCAGTTACGAATCCCAAATAGAAATTCCTAATTACCAAAAACTATAAAATCTAAATTAAAATTAAATGCATGGTTTTGCCTAAGCCAGCTTTGTATTATAGTTTCTCACATATTTTATGCTTCTTCAACAAGCATTACCCAGATGTACTATTACCCTAATAGATTTTCAGAGCTCGACGAATATTTACCATTAAAATACATTTTGTGGGCCAACATATAGCATCATTTGGCGGCAGGAACGCAACGCAACGGCGCGATTACATTGCTATAGCCACAAAATCCATTTTGCCATAAATCTAATCTCCCACACACTCCCCTTAAACTATTTCGCCATATCCCAAGCAAAAAAAATACAAACCAAAAAAAATAAAAATCTTTTAAAAACTTTTCGTGCTTTACACTAGCCAAACATAGACGGAGACATCCGAAGGGAATCAAGTGGTATATTGTTCATTTTTCTGCGTTTTCTGCTTGCACAGTAGTAAACTCTGACAAGCCCTTAGAGAGCTTTTTTGTCTCTTTATCTTTACAACAATGTAAGCTATTCTCTTAGGTCAATTAATTATATCTTAAGTTGTCTGGTGTTTTATTTTTTTTTTGTTTGTATGTTTTACTCTCGCAAATTATAAGGAAGTAGAAGGGTAGCAAAAAATATCTAAGTCACCATGGTTTTTTTTATATAGATAATATGTATATAAAAGGGACCCTTGTCATGTTCCATACAAAATTAATGCCAACACTTTCCCGAATAAAATTATTTCAGCACAATGATCTGGGGTATTAAATGATGGACTTTGAAACCAAAATTCAGTAAAAATAATGTT
Source organism: Epistrophella euchroma (assembly GCA_947049315.1). Taxonomy (NCBI): domain Eukaryota; kingdom Metazoa; phylum Arthropoda; class Insecta; order Diptera; family Syrphidae; genus Epistrophella; species Epistrophella euchroma. Next base: position 41,893,454 of record OX346247.1, on the reverse strand, counting down.
CATGACGTGGCATAATTTTTAAAATAAAGAATTATATAGATTTTGTCATATACATACCTACCTACTTTCATGAATTTTACCAACATGTCGGATTGATAGCAAATTATGGTAGATATTTTAAATACTAAAGGACTAGAAACTTAACATACCTACATTATTCGTGCAGTTTTTTACTTTCTCTATAACAGAAAAAGTATTGGTTTCGTGCAAACAAAAATTGATACCGCAATGTTCGTGAAGTTTGCAAAAATGGGTCCGAAATACCTGAGATTCTCATCAAGATTTATAACTAACTTACCTACTAGATTTATGTCCGGTTGGACGAAACGCTTTTAAAATGGTATTTATCGGTTGCACCAAACTATTTTAGTTCTGAAAGCCAATAAATGAACTAATAAACAAAAATGCCATTTTCCGCCAGATAAATTTTAAAAGCGAGTTTTAACGAAAATACACCATCCCACTAAGTATTAACACATTTATCATTTTTCTTTACTTTTTTGGCATTGTGTTAATACTCAGTACGATAGTGTGGAAGGGCTTTTTAGCGAAGTTTGACATCTCTAATATTGCTATCTTAAGGTGGAACTATAATAATTGAAACGCTACGTACGTGGGTGGTCGTACGAAACTGAGCGATTACAAGCAATTTAAAAGCCGTGTCCATAATTGCGATTTGCTACTTTTCGTGAAGTTTTCGTTAACTTTTACTTTCGGAAGAGAAGAGCGCTCTTCGACCGCACATTTGTAAGTTAACTGACAGCTGGCATTGAAAAAAAAAAGAAGTTATGTTTGCTTTGATACAAATGTAACTGTGATTTATGAATCACGATGTCTTTTTTTCATTTTGGAAAAGATTTGATCTTTTTGCGAAAAGACTTATCCTTTTTGAATTTTTGTATGTTTCATTTAAAAAAAGATGCCTTCTGGATTAGTTTTATCTGTAATATCAATCTGAAATGACACATCAAACACTATTTTCGCAGGATTTTTCCTGCTTTTTGAAAAAAGTCTTGAATGTAGTTAAGTCTTTAAGATGGCAGATGCGATCTTTTTAAATTGGGAGACTTGGTCTTCGTTCACCTATACATGTAAAAATGTCGAATTGAAAATAAATTTCTTCAGTGAATTGAAAGTCTATAGGTATGTGTGAACACCCGTCAAAAACACTATTGAAATATGGGCTGAAATTTCTCTGTCTTATGATTTTGCTCAGTTTACTATCATTTTTGAGACTTGTGATTTTATTCACAGTTCATAAAGTAATCAGGAGTCAGGACCACTTTATCCGATTGTCGTGATTTGTAAATTTTTTCTGTTTCTTGTGATTTTGAAACCCCAGTTTTGAAGTTCTAATTTCCAGCCAGAAAAAAAAAATAAAATCACATTTAAAGCCTTAACTACATTGGCCACTTTTTGCAAAATTATAAAAGTAAACATATTTTTTTCCCGCTACCGCAGCTGTTTTGTGAAAAAATTTAAGCTTTCTGCATCATTTTCATAAGTTTTCCAGTGAGAAAGACTATCCCAAAATGAGTTTGAAAATTTTCACTTTTGTACTTTTTCACTTTTTTGGCCAATATAGTCAAGGCTTAAGGCAATAACAGGCAGTGATTTTGATATTTTACTCACAGGCAGAAAATCACTGGTCGTGATTTTTGCTTATCTCTACCATTAACGCATTAATTAATTACAATTTGTTTTGACAGCATGATCGGATGCGGCACTGAATTTGTATAACGGGTTACTTGTGCACCTAACGTTTTGGACGGTTACTTTTCGGTCAGTTTTGTCATAAGCTTCCGACAGCAACCGATTAATTTAGTTCTTCCTTTACTTGCACTTGTTAAACTTTTTCGTTCAGTTTAAAAAACAGATGATAAAATCCAGTGATGGTTCGCAAACAGTGACTGGTTTAAGTGGATTTTGGTGCAACTGGCCATTAATATCACACACAAGTTTTGTAGTTACTAAGTCCATTTCTTTCTTTTTTCTTTTCATTTTTACTGGTTTTACAAATACCACCAACTTCTATTAATCTAATTCTATCAATCGTGATTTCATATCGTAGGTATTTCAAAAAATTATGTTATAATTTTGCTTTTGATTATGAAACGTTTAAATTATTAAATTTATCTGTACAGCTGAATAATTAGGTATACAGTAATCGAAAACCTTAAAAAACTTTCTGTAAACTATAAAAACTGAAAAACTAATTCAAATTAAAATCTCATTTACCAAACACTCGTATTATGTAGATTTTCAATATTTTATCTTCCTCAAATCGGTATTAACCATTTTCATAATCCAAAGATATCAGTAATTTGCACGTTCTTAGGTAATTTCATAATCTGAGGTGTGAATCAAATTTCCCCAGCCTCATCTCTTTGTTTGTATATTTGTGTTTACACACATCTTCTTTACCCTGAAGCCTACAATTAATAAGGTTTAGCGACTGACACTGCCCGGTGATAAAGTGGATCCCACTTCTGAAGTTCAGGTTGTTTTATGGTTGATTCTTGCATTTTAAAATCTGAATTAAAATTTCTCTCACGCTTTTTACACTCACATACAGATAAACTTTACTTAACTATATATAAAACATATTTGGATTTCGATTATCATGGGTAAATATTTTTTTTAAATAAAACTCAATTAGCAGAAACGATATGAAACATTACCCCGGTATCGATAAAAATCAATGAAAAGGAAATGTTTTTGCATACGATTTTGCAAATTGTCCACCCTCAAACCCAGTCTTTTTTGTCTTAATCAAAACAAAAATAGAAAGAACAAATAATATTCAAACGTTCAGGGCTGTCGAATTGAATACTAAAGGAGGAATTCATAGATACTTTTGTAATCCTTTTTCTTTGATTAAAATATATCTATATAACTACTATTTTTGTTAATCCAAAGAGGAACATTAAATTATAGTATTCCTCCTAATCAATCTAAAAAAACGGTTTTTATGAATATGCTACCAGTTTAAAGAAAATTTCATAAATTTATTCAGTCGGTGATGGACTTTCTTGGTTAAATGAAGTCGTTCATTAATGGATTATTTTGCGATGTTTTATATAGTTATATCATCTTAACCAACGAACTTTTTAATGATTGAACGTTGAGTCAACTTAAACTTAAAATACCAATATACAAACCTATTTGTATTATTTTTATTATAAAGTTATGAACAAAGGGAAAATGTGTATGAAAGCACTTTTAATAGTCAGTGAAACCTTCATAAAACGCCTGAAATTTAATGAATTATTTCATTGGTTCAACGAATTTTTTGCTAAGTTAACGAAAGAAAACTCAATTAATGTTGTAAATTCATATCCCATAATTTTCCGCTGAAGGAATCCACCTTGAAATATTTTTTTAACGACAGCCCTGTTCTAGAGTAGAATGTCCCAACAAATAAAAACCATCGAACTGGCTACTCAGGCATCCGATAAAATTGGTTTAGCAATAGTGTGAGGTGTGATCAGGGGTGATGGCAACGTTCAGCACACAATTTTGGGTCTCCAATACCATGAGGTATAGACTAAAGTCGATGCCGTAGTCGTCTTCATCGACTCGTCGTTGTCGGTACTTGTACATGGTGGGGCTGAATGGGGACTGCAATAAATTATTTCGACGCGGCGAGCGACCGACGCGACGCCGACGCCCGGCTACGGCCGGCATAGTCGTCGTCAGTTTGCAGGTGGTATGGTTATCTATAGCATCAGCGTGTCGGGCGTGGGGCCGTGAAATAACATTCAATTTTGTCTAACGTTTGGCACTTTGCATTGATGTTCTGGGAAAATAACAAGTTTTATGGAAATTGTAATTATTGGAAATTAGTTGATGCTTTGGAATTTGTTTTTGGTGGATTTAGAATGGGAATAGAATTGGGGCTGGGGTATATATTTTGTGTTGTTTAGGTGCGCTATTGCAAATATTTTCGTGGCAATCGTTTTTAATTGATCTGCGGGAATTGTTCGTTCGTTGCTAATATATGTTTATGTGGCAAAATTATTTGAATATTAAAATGTTTGTAGAAATTTTTTGAATATTCGTTAATTGAAGCAATTACAATTTAAGCAATTTATTAATTTACGAGAGCCTTAACAAATATTTTGGAAACAGAATAGAAAAAAAAAATAATATTTATAGAATGAACTTGTTTAGGTATTGGAATTTTAATAAGGGGTGCATTTTTTTTACTTGATGTATTTGGCAAAAATATTGGTTTCGTGTCAAAAATAAATCATAAAGATGTGGTTGATTTTGACGTATACATATATGTCGCACTTCGCGTCGGTATGTTTGACTGTAATGCGTCCAATTTTGTTTAAGCTCATCAACTACCCGCTTTCATACAACAATGTCGGTTTTTTTTTCAAGTTCTTAGAAAATGGCTTTCACGATTTTAACTAAACATTAACGTTTAATATTTTTTTCTTTGAGATATACATATCCTTTCATTTTTAAACCATAAACGTAAATTTTTAATCTGTAGCCAGTAGCCGCCATATAGTTTAAACCACAAGAAAAGTTCGCAAGGTCTAGTCGTGCATTTTATTTACATGTATTTGCATCTCAAAAAAAAACTTACAGCATAATTGATATCAACAATATAAGAGATGTTTTGTACATTCAATTACCTGGAAAGAAAGAAAATAATAACAATTAATATTTGTATCTATTTTTTCAACGAGAAAATAAATATTTGTATACAAAAATGGATTCTTAAATAATTTGTTTTTGAACAATATAAAAAGTTATTTTTTCAATGAATTTTGTATTTTTTATTTTCTAAAGCTGACTAATTTAGGTATATTTTGAAACTCTCTACAACTCTGGTCATACCAGCCAGATATCACTGATGCCATCGATGGCACAGTGTATTAAAATAGTAATCCTATTTTTTTCTGTGAAATTATAATTCACATTCAGATATAACAGAACAGAACCATATAGGTATAAGATGCACCAAACTTCTGGGGCAAGTAGGTTTGGTTAAGACAAGTAAAAAGTCGTACGGGAGGGGGGGCTCTATTTCCCCCCGTTTAGGCAGGAGAAAAAATTGACTTAAAACAGAAAAAAAATATTTAAAAACAACGTTACAATCAATTTTCTCAAAAAGTAAAAGACATTTTAGCATCCGGTTTTCTTTTTTTTGACTAAAAAATAAGAGCATTGAATTTAAAAATTATACTTAAAAATTATATTTAAATACATAAAATTTTGAAAAAAAATTGTTTCAAACTTTTTTTTTTCATTTTTTTTTTTTCAAAATTTCGAGTTTGGAAATTAATTTTTCAAAAACTATTCACTAACACAACTTAATTTAAAATGAAAATCAAAGAAGAGATTTCTGACTTTCCAAAAAGGTATAGCATGGCGTTTTAAACTGTACCGTTGTTTTTAAATATTTTTTTTTTCTGTTTAAAATCATTTTTTTAGAAAATTGCCCCTCCTGCCTAAACGGGGGGAAATAGACCCCCCCCTCCCATATGATTTTCTCTTGTCTTAACCCAACCTACTCGTTTCAGCAGTTTGGTGTATCTTATAACGATCACCCTGTATAACAGACCGTGAACGAACAGAAGAAAATCGAGCTCTGCCATAGTAGGAATAGTACCAATCAAGACATCAAGAGTACCTTCCTCGTGTAGGTTCCTAAATTCACAGTAAAGACCTGGTTTAAATTAGTTAGTTACGTGACATCGATATCTGCTACCTCAATTTATAATTTAGTGACGTCTGCTATATCAGACTGTCATTTAGCGGACTCTGTCATATCTCAGTCATATATTTGAATTACATAAACTTAGTTTCAAGAGTATAAGAACTGTAAATTGTAAATTGTACCAATGAAAATTATAAAAAACATTGTACAGAAATTGTAAAGAGCCAGTGATTGGTGAATAAAGTTAACCTCAAATACGCTTAAGTTTGTTGCATTTTGGGTGAAACCCTGGACCCGACGAGCATACCTCAGCCTATGATTTAAAAAAAGTATATCTCACAATATGAAGGGTAGAGGTAGAACTCGCTTACATCTGACATTTCCATTTTACGATTTTTTTTTACAGAAACATGCAACAAATTTGGTCATAACAGTCACATAGTTTAATTAAAATCGTTAAAGCTATTTTCGAGAAAACTAAATAAAAACTTATTCGTTGTAAGGGACAGAGCAACTAGGTACTCACATAACTCGGACAGCGTTGAAGATTTTGAAACATCAATTTTTGGACATTATGACATTTTGCTCCATCTTGTATAAAGAAAATGAATATTTTTTATTAAGAAGGTATTATGATGTATTTAAATAAACAAATTCGTCTATTTCATCCCTTTAAAATAATTTACAATTTTTAAGGGAAAAAAAGGGATTCCTTACCAAAAAAAACACATACTGGAATTCTAAAATGATTAAAAGCTTTGATTAAATTAAAGAAGGCATAAATATGTGTATGTACCCACTTTGAAGAAAATATTAAAATTATCCCAAATCCTTTTGTCTCCATATAACATAAAATTATTTAAAAGGTATTTTCTATGTTAAGAAAAGGAATTCAAATAAATATCAAAAATTCCTTTTATCTCATCACAAAAATGTTTCTAAAGGAATTTTCATGTCAAGAAAAGCATTATTTATGTATAACAATGAATTTTTCTTAAGCTTTTAAAGCAACGTCCTTTGAGAAGTCAAAAATCTAATTAAATGCAAACGAAAAACACATTTATTAAACGTCCAACGCATTGTTTACTTAAAAGTCAACAACAACATCAAGACTCTTGTCGCTTGTCACACAAGCTTCTTAGTAAATCATTTGTTTGTTTTTTTTTTTTTTTAATGCAAGTAGGTAGCTATGCACAGTACAATACGGCACCTATCTTTCATTGTTATTTCAAGAAAAGACTGTCCTCACCAGGTCCAGTTCCGTTGATTCACCCACACGACACCGTATTCAAGCGATTAACTTTAGACAATTTTTCACAATTGTCATCATTCTGCCTCAATGGATCCACATCAAAGCCTCCGTTTTTTTTTTTTTTTGTTTGGTATATTTAAACTTCAAACTTTTGTTGTTGCCTCAAAGTGTCACGAACAGCAAATATTATTTTTTAACCAAGGAGTTAAATTGAAATGAAAAATGAAATGCCCTTTCAAATACACGTATTAGTTATAGTTAGAGGAATTGACTATTAATGTTGAATAGCTAACGAAGCGATAATACTAGAAGACTGGAAATAAACCCGGCTCACATCGGATTATATTCCTGACAGATTTATATGCTAAGATCTCTGTGGAATCTCTACGGTGTAGAAGGATGGAATAACAAAGGTGCGAACGTGTATAAAATATCAATAGAATTTGTGCGCTGCCTCTCCATCATCTATTTCTAGGTTATGGCAGCCATGCACAAATTGGAGAGTACAACACCACCAACAATCATACAATAGAACTACTTTGAGAAAATGTTTACCATAATTATGGCCATAGAAGGACGATGTGAAAATTCCTAAGTATGTAATGTGCTATGTGCACACAGACATCAACAATGCAAGAGATGCCATTGCAGCATATATGACATGTATTATTGGTGTAATACTGGAGCTGAAGCATAAGCATCAGGAATCTCGTCATGTCCCAAGGAAGACATTTTTTTTTGCTCCTTAGGTACACTGTGTTGTGTGTTCATCTTCATCTATACCAAGCGGTCTTTCCTTGTGTTCTTGTACATTTTTGCAGTAAAACATTCTAAGGATCCTTGCGTTGGGTATCTTACTTTGACGCTCTGCTGTATAAGAAGTGCATACAATTCTTGAAACGATGCAGTGAATGAGTGAAAGAAAAAAATAACTGCTACTTTACGATTGCCTGGGACCTATGGTGGGCAATAGAGCGCTATATAGCTCAAGTATATGCGTGTATAGGTACACCACCAGGAGTTGTCACTGTTTATTTATTGTGAGAAACTGAACGTTAAAAGGACTGTGTGGCAATAAATTGCTGCTCCTTGAATGTAAACCTTATTGCTAACCACATAACTGACAGATGCATAGCAATGTTCTGTTCCGACTACGACGATGGAGCCTTGACCTTCTTCAATGTCTATCTGATGTTTCTGCAGGTTCTTTGCATTGACAGTACCTACCTATATTAAATTCACAATAATACTCCTCTGCGCTATACCTATACTACTTGTGCCGAATAGACATACACTTGCATGCGTTTAAGTCATATACCTGTATCTATATCTTTGCAAGGCAGAAATATTTCAATTCTATTATAAAAGAGTCTGAGGAGTAAAAAAAAAAAACGTCTTCTGAATCTCATTTATATTTGCATTCTTAATAGCACAAAGGAATTTTTCTTGAAATTTTATATTCAATTTGATTAGGTTAGTCGTTAGTCCTATGAAAAAGAAGGCCAAAATTGTTAAATTGTTTAAATTTCAACTATCGTGGAGGAGGTCACAACCTTCGAAGTTTGAATTTAATGAACTTACCCAAGCATCGCACTAATTATGGATTGCATGAACCTTTGACTCGCATCTCGCATATAGAAACTATCGATTTTAATATTAATAAAGTAAAACATAAAAATTTATTAAAGACCAGTGAGTCACGGTCATAAATGTTTTTTTAATTGTACGTTTTGTTGTAGTTTGTTGCCTACTAACTACTAGCACTGCACTAAGGGATGAGCCAGTGTGCACAATTATTGTGTTGGCAAAACTTTGGTCGTAAGTCGCAGCTTTATTTAAGCTCTATTCGACAATGATCTAATAGTGTATTTAAAAAAATAATTTATAACATTATTATAGCAATCGAAGGAATCATATAATGCCAATTCTACGTGGGCTTAATAAATTAAAACTTTTGCGTAGAAGTTTTAAAAATCATTGATACTCGAATCAATAGAATCAATTGTTGGCTTTCCTTTCTTTGATTTATTTTCCATATATTAAGCCAATTTTTCAAAAATTGCCCCTCTACGCCTCAAGGGGGGAGATAGAGTTTTTTGTCCACACAATTTTTTCTTAGAATGATCCCAGGGATCTTCCTCTAAAATATATAGCACGAATTAGGGGACACCCTGTATATTTCAAAATCTTTTCAGGTGCCGTGCAATAAAGTTAAGACCAAAAAAAAAAGCCCAAAAATTGTCAATTATGGCAATGGGTCATCGACTAAAATTATCCCAGAGCCGATATCAATTATTTTCTTGAGATATTCAAGACGAAAAACATTTTGGCAACAACTTTTAGTAGTTTTTTTCCTTTTTTCTTTAGAAAATAGTTGATTTTTTTTAAACTCTACCAATTATCAACTATGATATAGAATAAAATTAACCTAACATCGATATCACCCTGTGTTCTCAAGATATTCGAGCCAAAAATCATTTCTTTTAACAATTTTTAGCAGTTTTTGTTTTAATTTAAAACTGTTGGTTGTTGATTGAGATAACTGTTTTGTTAAGTCCTATTAATTCTTCATTGCATCTTTTTTTTGTACAAGGAAATTGATCCGAAGTCGATAGCATTATTTGTTCTACAGAAATGCGAAACGTAAGACCGCTAATTTGTTTCTTATTCTGAAAACTCTTTCTAAACGTTTTTTCTCATTATCTATAAATTTAAATTTATGTGAAGTCAATATTCAAAAATTCGTTTTTTTTTTTTTTTCTTAACATAATCGATTTCTTTTCTTTCAATAAAGGGAATCTGTCTAGAAAAGTCAATTTTTTTTTTTCTTCTAACCAAATCGAATTTTTTGTTGAAAAGAATTTGACATTAATAACATCTTGATATTTAAACCATTTTATTTTTTGTCGCACCGATTGGTATGATACGATTCTAGCTTACCAATGTGAATATCTAGAAAATTTTCGGAACTTAACTCCGAGTTCTGTTGGAGAAAGTATTACCAGAAGTATGATTTATCACTTTATTATCAATACTATACAGTACGGTAACGTCTGATTAAATCCAACAATTTTTTTTAAATTGGAAAATAGACTATCTTACACATATGCGATTTCATAAAGCCTTTTTAAATATTTAATAGGCTCCTAAGTCTTAAAATGACGTTTGTTCCAAAAAAAATTCTTCATTTAAAAATCTTCATTCAATATTTGTGTCAATAAATTGAAAGATTGTTTTTGTTTTTGAGCGGAATAATTTTAAAGGGACTTATTTTTATTTCATTGTGTGGAATTTGATGAAAATAGAAAGAGTAAAAAAGATCGGTGTAAAAAAAGAGATCATGTTCTTCTTTTAAAGAGATATTCTGAAAACCCTACGACAATGATAATAGCCGCGTTTTATTTTCTACGCATCTGGATCAGGATCATCATTTAACACCTAATTCAAAAACAATTCGGAATCCTGCTCTCTATCTGGATCTATTTTAAAGATCCAAACATTAATTCTAACTCTGGTGGGTAGATGGTTTTTATGGTAAGGTAGTGTTAATTGCAGTGTAAAGAAAAGAGACGCGAAATAACTGAAAATAATTAAAACGTAAGTAAAAAAGAGATGTTCATATAACACTGCTGTCATTGTGATCCATATCGTTTTATTTTCAAGGGATGATCCTGATCTAGATCCGTAGATAATAAAACGCGGCTATTGACTGTCCTTGCGGGAAAGTTATATATCACTCTAAACTATAGTTTCTTTTAAAATGAAATACCTAACCAAGAGGGCGGCAAAATTTTCTTCCGCCCCGGGCGGCTGATACCCTCGCTACGCCACTGCTGTTGGGTTCATCCTTTGGTTTACTTTATTTAAATAATTTACATCTATCAGATCTCAGTCATTTTAACGGCTATGGGATCTTAGCACCCCATATATGGGATATTCGCAAACAAAAGTATGCAATCTAAAAGGTCAGTAATTGGTGCTAAGATCCCACAGCCCATTTTAACAGACAATTAATATATAAGGCAATTATACGTGAAACCAAATAGTCCATTAAATTTTTTTTTTGAATATAGAAATAATAATTAATAAACTTTAGCAAAAAAAAAAAAAAACAATGCAAACAGAATTTACCAATTAATTTGTAAAATTTAATAAATCATTCTCATTTCAATAGTGTCATTCATTGGTCCCAAGACCAATTTTTTGAAGTCCTACCATATGACGTTCGATGATGTTATTGCGTTCTATCAGATTTGTGTAGGCTAGGCATATAACATGAACAAAAAAATCATTATTTTAAATAAACGACATTTTGTTTGAGAGTGCTTATATATCAAACGACAAAGCCATTGTTGGAAAGTACTTTAAGGAATTCATAAAATTTAAATATTTCCCAAGAACTTGTTATGTGCAGAGGCAGACAACAGTTTACAACCCTTGGGGCTTCAATTTTGTCAGGATAAAAGAAAAAGAAAAATTTTAAAATAATTTCTAAGAAAAAAAGAAAACACTTAAAATAGTCCACACGCTTCAGTTATGACGTACATAAATTAAGAAAATTTTCATTTCTAAGAAGTAATATCTATTCCCCCCCTCAAAGCGCACTTGCTCAATGAAACAGTAATACAATTTCGATTTTATATTATTTTAAATATATTTTTGTTAATCCTTTGAATTTATTGTTTGAGGAAATTACCTCGATTAAGACATTCTCTTTTTTATTTCCCATCCAATGATTCTGAAAATGTTTAGGTCATTGAAAGATTTGTGCTGAGAAAAAAACCTTTCGCCACTCTGTCAATATCAATTGTTAAATTATCTCACGTATCACGTTCGTTTTTATTAAATTAAAATAGAAATGAAAACGAATCGGAGAGTATAAAAACATCATCTCATCACCATCAACACAGCCAAAAGATCCAAGTGAGGAAAAGGATGCATAATGCCAGTGGCCAAAATCGATGAAATCCTTTTGGACGTGACTGCTGCCTGCAGAAAGCAACAGCATTGCAGCTCTCCCTGAACGTGATATTGATATGTAGTAGCTGAAAATTAAAGTTTTCCTTAGGCGGGGTCAACAGAGGAAATATCCAAGGGGATGCGAGAAGCTATATAGTTCACCTTGGCCTTCGACATGAACATTGTGTGATATTTCATCCATAAATTTTTTTTGTATTTCTTGAATGAGAAAATTTTTAAAAGTGAATTCGTATAGTTTTATCCTTTTGATAGTAATTGGAGGTTTGCGTCGTCGTTGGCGTCGGCATCATATACAGGGTGCATTGCTCTAGAGGTAGAGGAATTTTTTGTTTCTCGTTTAAAAAGAATTTCTGAAGAACACCTACAGCAGTGTTAAAACTTAATTCTATGAACACATTGAACGGACCTAGGATATTAATATTTTTCATTTTTTTTTTGCACTGCACACTTCAAAAGAAATATGAAAAGAGATTTATCTATTCACAGAAGATTTTTTTTCTAAGGATTACAAGTGTAAGAGGATGAGTTTCCTCTTGATACATAAGTTTTGCATCAATTTTGAATAAATGGACTTTTTTTTGAAAGAAAAAAAAAACTGCAATCACCTAAACATTTTTGAGGAAGATCTATACCGAGATACGAGAGATTAAAAGAAGAAAAAAAAAATTCAAGAAATTCACAATGCAAACCATCTCTTTTTGAATATTCAAAATGGGAAGTCTTTTATTCCTTTACTGATGCTTTTATCTTGCATGAATAAGTCTTTTATGAATTTTGATTTTTTTTTGTTTTAACAATTTAAACTTAAAAAGGAGAAAAGAATTTCATCAGGAAAATTGTTGATAGTGAAGCGAAATACTGTTAGTCCGGTTTTTATGTTTTCTTCGCGCTTCATGAAACCCTTCACCCCGCACTTCTCTTTCCCACAAACTGCCGTGATACCGGCTTCAATCTTTCCAATCTAAACAGGGTCGTAGGTACACTCCTATCAACGAGCCCATCGTTATGCAAAATTTACTACAGACACATTTTGAGAAACTAGAGGTACATTGTCAATTTTTAAAAGTAAAAACCAGTATATCAAGCCAAACGATTTTTTTAAGATACTCCTTCTAAAATTGAAGTAAAAAAATAGGCTTGATCAAAACACTGTTAATAATTATTAATTTTTTGCAAAATGGTTCATGAAATCAAAAATATATTAGTGAAACAATTTTGGAGTAACTCTAGCTAATATTTGATAGTGAAAATTGAAAGAAATAAAAATCATTTATATGGACGGGGTGAGCAACAAGTTATTACAAAGTAGAGGTTTTTCGAAAAAAAAACTGTTATGGTTCGGTATATGGACAAGTTACTAAATTCTGAGAAGTCATTTCCTGGTAATTCAAGTGTTTAAGTTTGAAACATTCATTATGGGATACCCTGTATATGAATTTTAATAAAAATGAATTGAAAATGAATATAAAAAAAATTATTAAAACGTTAACGCTTCAATTAAATAAATATAGGTAAGTATTCTAATTTCCAAGTTGCCAAGCCTTTAAAAATCTTGATTAAGGCAAGTTAAAAATGCACCTCTATCAGTAGAGTGGGTGCCCATATGACGCGATTCCTACCGAGTTACCCTTTAAAATTGTACCTTTCAGCAATGTTTATCAAATAACCTGCAATATGTTTCCTAATGAAAAAACATAATTTGTATGTATTGTTTCTTTTTCCTTTACATTCACTGTCACAACTAACGAAATTGCTTATGATTTCGGAAGTTTAAGAGTTATTCGAACCCTTAACGCTCATTTTTGACCTGAAGTAAATTGTGTTTATAAATGTGGTTAAAATTCGTAGCATAAATATAAATAATCAAACAAAAAAAAAAATAACACTGAAAAGAAATCAATGATAAATATTTTGTACGTCAGAATACTCCTATAACACTTTTATTAAACTACCCATATCCAATTTTTTGGAGTAACTGGAGCTTACTACATAAAGGTGCAATAAGAGTGGAAAAAGGTCACCTTTCTTACTCTTTGGAGTATTATTCAAAGCGTGTGATAATATTTGCTAAAGTAGCTTCTCTGGAGTAATATAGAATTAAAATTGTTAGTTGGGTTGTTTGACTCCTTTCTGTTTAATACACGCTTTCTTATGCAAAAACTAACAAGATTTTCTCTGACTTATGTATTTGGTGAATTTTATATGTACCTACATATCTCGCTTCGCTGCTGTCAAGTTTATTGTGCAGGGTAGCGTTAGGTTCCTGTTTGAAAAATTTAGTTTTTAAAATTTAAAATTTAAGCTCGATATAAACTTTAAAATTAATGGCTTAAAATATAAAAAAAAATAACTTGAATTACCAATTTATGTAACATATGACTTAATTTTTCTCCAACTTCCCATTTGAAATTATCCACGCCACGCCACTAAACTCTATAGATTTTAAATTTACATAACTTCTACAACCACGTTAATGATAAAGATAATTATTTTATTCTTAACTATACTGACCTTGATCACAGAAATTTCTGCATAATTTGTATGTTCTAGAAGTACCTTACTTCTTTACAATCAACATAACAAACAAATTTATGGCAATGAGACGGTAGTTAAATATTTAAATTTAAATTAACTTTAATTTATGGAAAGAAAACAATAATTATAAGAATATCTGATATTAAAAATAAATTAAGAGTTAAAGTTTTTATATAAAACATTTCTTCTATTACCTAAAAACCAAAGAAATTAATTTCGTCGTTAAGCTTTTTTGGCTTTGAAAATTTAAATTTATTATTTCATGTTGAAATTAAAATAAAATATGATTTAAACGAAAACGAGTCTCATATTACACCTATCTTTCCTTGTACGTGATTATCTGGTAATAATTTTCTACTACTATTTCAATCAACAAATGCAATTATTCTACACTCAAAAAGAATAATTCCATTTGATATAATTAAGATTCTATTGGATTAGCAAACTTCATCCAAGCACTGAATCATTAATACGCTTGACTCTCTATAGTAAATATCTAAGCCTCAGTTCTGTTTTTCTAATTGCATCGTATATTCACACTTACGTTTCCTGTCCTAGTAATTAGCTCATCGAGTGTCAGAGTTATACATATATTATTGCATTCCAAAGAAAAAACCATTACTCATTGTCATTAATTGCATGCCATGTAGACATGAACATTATTTTCGATAATAATAATACAAAATTATGTAGGAATAAAATATCTATTACTAAGTATACATGATGTGTGCCCACATCATTGGTGTATCCTTTGCAAGCAAAAAAAAAAAAAAAAACAAACTAACCAAACCTGAATCTACCACGCGTTTCTGATTAATGAAACAATTATTTGTACTTTTGCAGAACTCACAGTTCAACTGATGTCAGTAAGCACATGCAAAAAAGTGAAACTTGTTTGGGAAAAACTTGTTTCATTCAGCTGTTGCCATCAGGGATAAATTTTATATATGGAGTGCGCCTTTATTCATAACATAAGATCGCGGAATAGCAATGTGACGTTTACTGAAAATCCCTTAAGAAAATCTACTACAATAAGTGCGATGCCTGTTTGGTAACTAGACATTTTCAAAAAGTTTCGCAAGCTCCGCATGGGTTCTGACAGCGAATTGTGAAATTTTGTAAAAAAAAAAAAAAAACAACAAAATAAAGCTCAAGTTACCAACAGTGTTGCCATTTTGACTGGTTTCCAGTCAGATTTGACTGGATTTCATCGCCTTTAGCTGGAAATGAAATACAAATCCAGTCAACTAGATTTTTAACTGATTTTTTGACTGGATTTAATAATTAAATATGCAGCTTATCGTTAAAAAAAATATTTTAAAATACATACTGTTATACTGCAATCAACGAACACATCCATTTTTAAGTCTCTTTGACGGTGTTCACATTGGACTTAGATTTACGATTTTTTTTGGCGTAAGTCAGTCTGACGTTCAGCAGTCGTTAAAATAAAACACACATTTTTACTCGCCGGAGAATTTAATTAGAAATTTTTCAATCACCAAAGTAATTTTTCACTAAAAAAAATAGTTTTCTAATTGAAAAAACTTCGATTCTAAGATTAAGTGCCAAAAACAAAAACTTTGTACTAACAAAACAGATGTCACAAAAGGAAACGTCAAAAAAAATCCACAAATTTTTAAAAAATTTAAAAAATCCTGCCTCACTTGCCCGTCTCGTCAAAAAAAATCCAAGTAGTAAGTCCAATGTGAACACCGTCTTTGGCAAATGCAAATGCAAAATGCAGTCAAGGTTTCGTTTTGAAGAATGGTGCTGGTCTGGTTGTGTTTAAATTGTATATTTGCAATTAAAATTAAAAAATAAAACTCAGGAATGAAGCGGTAAGCAAAGAAAGAACATATTTTTTCCATTTTGTGTGATTTACAACAGAAAATTTTAAAGATTTGGCAAAATTTGCTATGTCGGTGTTGGTATTGCAAATTTCCAATGCAGAAGTGGAGAGAATTTTCAGCCAATTAAATTTGGTAAAAACCACACTAGGAAATCGAAGGGAATTATTATTAACAAATTCTATTTTGACCATAAGAAATCATTTGCGGAATAAACAATGCTGCAATAATTTTATCATTCCTGAATATGTTATACCAAAATATAGAAATAAACGACGAAATAGAAATTGGGTTTGAATTCACAGATTCAGAAGACTATGCTTTTAACCTTATAGGTATATCTTATAATTTCAAATATAATATTTCATTTATTTATTATACTAATTTAACCGTGCTGTAAATTAAAGTTTAACTAAAGAAATCGTTATTTTTGTTAATAAAAACTAATAAAATATGTTTTTATTTTCATTAAACTTTAGTACTTTGATATTTGACCGTTTTTTTGGTTGGAAAAAGAATGTCTTATATTTGACTGTTTTTTCTGACTGGATTAGCAAGACAAAAATCCAGTCAACAAGTCAGAATTGACTGGATTTGGAATTTTGATATGGCAACACTAGTTACCAAACACACCTAGAAATTCTCTTGTATGTATCTGTCAAGACTATTATTATTTTTCAATAATTTTTTGTGTTGTATCTGTTCCTCTGTTTTTTTTTTATTTTAAAAATTGAATATGATAGAAAAGTGAGATTCTATTTTTCAACTGGAGATTCTGCCATAAAGTTTAATTAAAAAAAGAAAAAGTAGTGTAAACCACTTACTTCCTACTTTAGGTCATCTTCAACAATTGCTATGAGTCCTCATATTTTCCCTGGGAAACCTATATTTTGGATTTATCTGCATTTACATATTTTTTTTCTTGTCGTTGATGGCTGATTGTCAAATAGTTGCAAATGATTTAAGAACTCGATAAATATAGTGGACATTATTATCTTAATTAAAAATTAAATTTGAAATCTCATAATAAATTCACACATCTGGTTCTTATTCCTTTGCTAAACCACCTTCTTCGGTGGTTTAGTTTAGTAAACGTTACTTTGTAGAAATTTTGTTTTATTGATAACGTTTTACACTTAGTCCACGGAATAAGGTCTAATCCTTCGCTATTCTAGGTTTATTAATTTGGCTTTAAGTGTTTGAAAGAAGTAGCCATAATTTTGTTACAGAGAAAAGCATGATAATTAAATGATAATTGCATGATCTTACAATAGCGTCTCTATGTTGAATTCTATTAGCCTTATCTGTGTATGTCCAAATTAATTTTAAATGTTCTGTATGGAGCCTAATGGTGATAATTAGCTAATTAAAAAAGCCTTCTAAACTATACCACTAGAATTGATTTTTCTTGTAGCGGCCCTGGCCTTTAACCTACTCGATGCCCTTGTAACCGCAAAAAAAATATTTGAATCAATTTAAACTCTTCGGTATCTGCTTGATACTTGAAAAATAAAAAAAGAAGATTTTAATAAAATGCAACACTATACCTTCCCGGCGTGATACTCCAAGAATGCGAATTTACGTAAGCTTGATAATTTTTTCCTCTTCATTCTAAGACTCCCCATAATTTACTTCTAATTGAAAATATACACATGCATATAAGAATTACAAATCGAAAAAATACTCTATAGAAGAAAGAAATAAAAACTAATATAAAATGCCCAACTGTGTCTCACGTTATTGCTCTTATAGTGCATAATTGTGTTACAATTTGGATTTTGACGAAATGTTTTAGCATGTTGCATGATGTCTGTAGTTAAAAGAACAAAAGAATAACCAATTTAATTTTATCAAAATTTAAAAGCTTGAATCCAAACAAAATTATGATTTAAAAATTTATGTAGGTATTCAATTTGTTTTTTATGTATCGAAATACAAACTTAGCTATATTAATAAAGTAGCAAGTAAAGGTAATTCTTCTTTTGTATTCCTCAGTAAAATATCTCACTTTTTCTGTCAAAATACTGAGGAAAACATTGTTTCGATTCGAGACCTCATTTTCCTGAACATGCCTCTATCTTAAGCCGGATCCACACATGTCTCGTGTGGCAAAGATAAAACAACGCTTTTGAAAACAAATAATAATAATTAAAAAATGGCAGTTTGTAAGACAGCATCTTGATTAGTGTACCCAGTTCGCAACACTCCACAACACAGCACACGAGACATTAATTTGTCGATCCGGCTTTACCTACACCAAAACAAAATCAGCAGGGAAAAAGAATTTTTGAAGTAGATTTCTTAAGGTACTAAATACTTTTATATCTTTTTAGTAAAAATACTGAAACGAAGTTTTTTTTTTTTACAAATTAATTTCAAACTGAATATTATCTACATTACGAAATTAGGAGGTTTGGCAATTTTATAAAATGTGAAATAAAACTATAATCTTGCTTGAGAACGATAACTACATAATTCAACTTAAATAGAGGTAAGATACTTTAATTTTTTTCTTAATTAATTTTAAAACTAATTTCACAGCGTAGCTAATTGTCTTTTTAATATTTGTTTTAACTGAAAATTGCGATACAAATATGCATAGTATCAAAAGGCGGCATCCATCTGAGTCAATCCTAGACTTCTTTGTACCGACCGATATATATTGTTTAAAAAATAAAATTAAAATGAAATATGACTTTACCCCCCCCCCCCCCCCCTTCGCACCACTATTCGAAATCCTGCGTTTGCCCTTGTCTTTGACACCAAAGGAACACGGCTTTTAAAGCCTTCTGTACACGAATCGTCATGTCATAGACGCGTACAAGATTCGTAATGTATAGCGACGATTCAACTACGGCACACAAAAGGTCACGTAATAGATAAATCACTACATATTTTCAATCAATTTCGAAATTTTGGTATATATCCGACGTTATACTTCAAGCTGTATACGCCTGGCAACTTACCTTGGTGTACGCCCGGCGCTTTGTAGTTTCAGTGCTGCGACGAAAACATGCAGCTTATGCCTCGTGTGCATAGAAACAAACGTGAGAAACACACAAGGTCCACATAAGCCGCAAAGATTCGTTGTACGCGTTTATGACGAGACACTTCGTGTGCAGAAGGCCTAAGAGAGCTTTTAATTGTTAGAAGTTTTGTAGTTTTGCCTGTCAGTGGGTAAACTATAAGTTTCTTCATTTAGTAGGAATTGGTTGAATGTTAAAGTTTTCTGGTTGATTGATTCCCGTTTAAAACCGCTTCTTTAAAATAAACTAGCACCAAAATGTTGTTCAACCTTATAAAATCTATCACCCACGCTCTTAGCTCTCCAAACATGGCCTTATCAATTTATTTTAATTATGATATCACGCTACTATCATGCAAATTGTTAAAAATGTTTAAGACCTATTATTTATAGTTTTAATTTGACTTTTCAGAACTTCTGATTTTCTAATCTATTTTGAAATTAAATACATTTTGAACCTGATTTTTTGCGAATCCGCACTTTACCCTAATTTTGCACTTAAATGCATGTATGTACTGTACATGTACATATATGGCATTTATACAAAAAACAACAAATAACAACACACTCAAAGAAGGAAGGTGAAGGTGCATTACGAAAATCATTGTTAATCTCTTGTCGCACACGGAAAACACAATTTTTCGGTTCAATGTGTTTTCAATTAAATGTGTTGAATGCAACTTTTCACAGAGGGAGAACGAGTGTTGTAATGTTAAGAGCTACATAAATATATGCTTATGCGTTCATTATGTATAGTTAAGTGATGTTGTCGCTCTTTTGCAGTACATTTTCCAATGTAATTAGATGGGGTATTAAGGCATTGAGTAGAGTTAATTGAAATTTTCCAAACAATAAAGTGATTTAAAATCATTGACAGGTATGTAGGTTAGGTATGTGTACACATAAAATGAATCGGAAGTGCTATCGACACCTGATCGAAACAGTTATTTAACACAATGTGGTATTGTTTACACAGACAGTGTTGTAGTTAATCCACGTGTTAATTTGTGTCGGGCATAGGGGTTTAAGGAAAGGTTTTCCAATAATATGGTCAGGTCATTAGTAATATTGTTATAATTACATATTATGTAGATTTTAATTAATTAAAATGTAAAGGTCAAGTGTGGAACTTACATGAGTTGAATCAAATCGATATAAGTCAAATTTTAGACTTTGGAACTTTGACTTGATGTTATATGAGCAGGGGCGTAGCTACCGCTGTATCAGCTGTCAATGATACCGGGCCTCCGAGATATAGAGGCCCCTGAAGATAAAGAGCACCCGACAAAAAAAAAATTTCATTGAGTTGAAGGTCGATTCTTTAAAGTGTACTTATAATCAATTTTTTTGCATGTATCGCTTTTCGACAGTTTTCTTCACATATATGTAGGTAGAAACATGGACTATGGACCAGCTGTAGATAAAAAATACGCAAGTGTTTAGTTTATTAAAAAGAGACTGTGCCCCAGTCAGCTCACGGGGGGGGGGGGGGGGGGGTACAAAAAGTTTTTATTACTTAGGAACTCCAAATGGCTATCTACGCCACTTGGATGGATATGAGGTGTATGTTTGAATGCAAAAAGCCTCTAATATTTAATTTATACCAGAAAATAATAGTTTTATCATCGATTCATTTATTTCCTTTTTTAACAAACGACATAAAAAGATCCATTTATGCTGAATTGGTAAAAATTGGTAGATACAAATTAATTCGAAAGAGAAAAATGAAATTTGAGAAAAAAAGAGTTTCGAAAATTTGTTTTAACTTCAACCCAAAGAAGTGCGATTATTTCACTTTGATGATGGGTGTGTAATTGCACACTATGTAAAATTTCCCTTAGAGTAATTCCGTCATTTAAAAATTGGGAACGTGCACGATGCTTCAGAGGTTACATGCTTCGTGTGCAAGAGGTAAAGATTGAGTTTCTATACCTATACAAATTGACCCAATGTGCCATCTGCCATACGATGTGTTGCACATAAACATAAAAACAAGATTTGTCAGAGGTCGGTTAATTTTGTACACAAAAAACACTTGATTTTTGTCTAATTAATCATCACTTTGGAAATTAATGCACTTTCACCATAAAAACAAAAAGATCACATTATAAAACAAGCACTCAAACGACAACCATTTTTAAATGTTAGAAATCTGGGGGCACGGTAGTGCCCCCTGCCAAGACGAACAAAACGAGCGGCGGGCACTACCTATATTTTCTCGTAACGCTTCGTCGGATTTTCAGGCCCTCATAACTTCGATCTGGATAGAGCTAGAGAGCTCAAATTTTAGTGTAGTCCGCGGACTTATAAAATACACCAAATTTCATATTTCTAGCTTTTATACTTTGGGTGTAATTCATACCCAAAAACGTCGATTTTGTCACTGACCACTCACTCATCAAAACCTAAAGGGTACTTCCCGAAGTCCTAGAAAGCTGAAATTTGGAATATATGCTAGGATTTGCACAAAATTAACAACAAAATTAACAAACCTGTGACTTTCACCCTCCAACACCCCAAAATTGGGGGTGTAAAAAATAAAAAAACAACAAAAACTAGCACACAACACAAATAATCCACAACAAATGCACTGAAACTTACACTTTTGAAATTTTCAACGCCTTAAGGGTTCTATACTTAATTTATTTATTTTTTAAAAAATTAATTTTTTAATTAATTTTTCATTTGTTTATTCTTATTTTTCTGTGTTGTATTTACATTAAAAAATATTTCTTAATTAGTTTTCCAATTCAACAGATAATAGAAACGTAAACAAGAACATAAATAAACAAGAAAAGAGAGTTGGCTATGAAGAAATAAGAGCTCTTTACCAAATAGCAATATATCACTCTCTCGTTTTATTCATAAACGTCAAAATCATCACTTTGTGGGAACTAAAAATTATTCATCTATTTTCTAAAGCACATTATTGGAGATATTAAGGCTCTCCCAAACCAACGCGATTAATCGCCGCGACAATAGAAAACAATAACAACAACGTGTTGTTTTGTTTGACAACCACGTGTTGTTATTGTTGTTTTCTTTTGTCGCAGCGATTAATCACGTTGGTTTGGGAGAGCCTTTAACCTAGTTCCTTTACTTTGAAACTCTGTGATTTGCCGTTCATTTGTGTGATTTTCAGTCCAACGTTCTGTCAAAGTTCGTATAAAAAAATAAATCGGCAGTAAGGCCAGGCGCGCACATACAACAGAACAGTTTGGTTTCTTTTTTTTTTTTGACGAGATCTCTACCAAATTGTCAGTTTCAAATGACAGCTGAAAAAGGATTAAAATATCTTATATTATAAAGTATATTTTTACTTGCAAGTTTTCTGTAAAAAAAGAAAAAAAAACAATTCCAACTATTTATTTGCCTCTAAAATAAAACAAACAAATGACCGCCAAATGACCAAAAGCTCTATTCTTTTAGAAGGGTTAAGACTCTCCCAAACCAACGTAAATATTCGGCGCGACAAACGAAAACAATAACATTGTTCGTTCGTCGCGCCGAATATTCGCGTTGGTTTAGGAGAGCCTTTATCAAAGAAACTAAATATAAAGAAATATAAAGAAATGAATCCTTCGTACGTTTCACCCTCCAAAACCACTGATCTCTATAATACACTGGATAGTGGATTCCCTACAAAGTATAACAGTTTTTCTACTTCCAATTGAAGATGACAAGTACGTAGGCAACTCAACACTTTAGGTATGTTCAGTGAGGCAACTCAACACTTTAGGTATGTTCAGTGAAGCTGAGAAGGCCAGTTCAAGTTGCTGAGATCTCAAAAATTCTACTACAACCGAAGAGGGGCAAAAACCAAAGTGGAATTTCTAAGCAAAAGAACCATCACTTGTTTTAAATTTGATTTTTTGTAATTTAAAATAATTGTAAAAGTGAATTTAAAATATTTTAGTTGCAATTTTGTAAAAAATTTTGCATTTCATTATGTTATACAATTATACTGTTATACAAAAAAAAATAGGCAACTCAACATTATAACAATTCTCAAATGGCATCAACTTTCTTGTATGGATGCGCTATCCAGTGTATTATAGAGATCAGTGCCCAAAACCCATTTATTTACATTGTTGTTTTTTTATTGTCGATGAATAGATGTGATTGCAACCAATGTAGTAAACTGAGGAGCTGCTTATATGCGTGGTTTTTCACACACATACTTTGAAAAGCTTATGAGTCAGCTGATTGCTGTAGCTTGTCGGCGAACCGGAATGACAGCCGAGTATCTTTGGCCTTATTATTATATGATTTTAGCATGTGTGTGTAATGTCAGCAAAATATAAATATAATCCTGGTGATACATTGCAATAGATGGCATTGAAGCACATATACTAGTGCAATGATATGAGTTTTACTAAATGTGGTGAAACACTAACAGTGGTGAAACTCATTATATTGCACTAGTATGCGTGTTTAAACGCTTTTTATTAGTGCAATTTATGTTTTGTCAATTTGTGTGACATTATGCATACATGCTTAAATGATATAATCCTGGGGCACGGTAGTGCCACCTACCAAGACGAGCAAAACGAGCGGCGGGCACTACCTATATTTTCTCGTAACGTTTCGTCGGATTTTCAGGCCCTCATAACTTCGATCTGGATAGCATAGAGTACCTATATTATCTAGAGAACCGACTTAAGGTAGTTGTTCTCTTCCACCCTACAAGCTGTACTATGAGGATTTGCCCATTAGGTTTTGTATGGGCTAGTTGTCCCGTGCATTTTAAATGGAACCCCAACCACAATATGTATACAGTTTGCCCTATATTTTGAGCATGTATAAGTGGTTCCGTGCATTTGAAATGTAAAATAAGAGAGTTTTCTCTTACTCAATTCAAATAAAATTTGCGGGTGTTTCAGGCAAAAGGGGTTCTCTAGATAATATAGGTACTCTATGGATAGCTAGAGAGCTCAAATTTTCAGGATTAGGTGTAATGTAGTGTAGGTGAAGAGCCAAGCCCAAACTATGCAAGGCCTAACTCTACAAGACCTAAATCTACCAACCCTACATCGTGGTCAAAAAGTATGGCTTGGCCGTTTCATAAAACTTTTGCATAACCGACTTACCAAAAATCTATGGAAGTTTCTGTGTTTCGGCTGCGAAACGGCCAAGCCATACTTTTTGACCACGATGTAGGGTTGGTAGATTTAGGTCTTGTAGAGTTAGGCCTTGCATAGTTATGGGCTTGGCTCTTCATGAGATCTCATAACTTTTTCACAGCGAAAGCGTTATGTGCATGTGAGTCTTGGCGACCTTTTTTTACATGGAATATTTTTGGTGGGATCTATTTCTTATACAAATATCTTAAATTTTAAATCGAAGTTTAAATTTAATAGAAGTTTATCATAAAATGTTAGATATGTAAAACAATGTAGGTACTTCAATATCCCTCAAAAATAAATTAATAAAAACATGATGGAAAAATAAAACAATCTTACTTTTATATATATGTTTATATGTAATTTTACTTTATAAAATCAAAATTACATAAATCTCTCAAGATTTTAATTAACGATTCTATACAAATAAAAGTAAAATAAAATAAAATTTATTTAGTAAACATATAATTCAAATTTATAACTTTTTTCTTATTTATTAATAACAATTTATTATTTATTATTATTATAAAAATATTTTATTAAGTTGTATTATTTTTTATAATGAATGACATTCCTCAATGTCTATATTGTTGTTTTTTTTTTAGTTTTTAAACAACACACATTTCTTAAATACTTATCTAAATAATGTCAGTGTATCTTTTTTCACACGATACAAAAATTCTTTTTTTTTTATTATGGCTGAGGATGAGTATATTATTAAATATTATTCTTTTTTTTTGCCTTATGACAAAATGTAAATACTTTTTTAAGGAATTCTATTACGAGCAAGAATAAAGGCTGTTTCACAATGCGACGAGAAAACGAGACGTCAGCGTGACGAGATCTCTTCGCAGTTGTTCTCTCTTTAAAACGAATTTAAAACAACGAAATAATACATAATAAAGTATTTCTCGTCGTCACGTTGCGTCTTTTTTTCAATTTTTCGAACTTTACGACGTGACGAGACGACGCGAATTGCTTGATTATGTATTATTTCACTGTTTAAAATTCTTTTTTAAGAGAGAGAAACTGCGAAGAGATCTCATCACGCTGACGTCTCGTTTTCTCGTCGCATTGTGAAACAGCCTTAAGAATTCCAATAGTCAGCGGTTTCTACTCAATCGTGCTGTAGCCACATGTCATCATTCCACATTATGTTGATTTGAAAAGTGACATCAAAAGTGAAATTTTAAGAAAAAGAGATGAGTAGGTATTTTGAATATTTGTATTTACCCGCTTAATGTGACGTTTATATACGACAAATAAATATCTATAATTACCATTTATGATTTTGGGTTGATGTAGAATTTATTCTGCGCATTGGCAGAAAAATTTTGAATATCATCATCTTAAACCAGGGTCGCCTCGAGACGGAGTGGCGCCTGAACAAAATTTACTTTATGGAAATGTTTTGTTTATTTCTTTTTTAAGTTTATTAATAATAAATATAAATAATAAAACAATTACAAGTTATGAATATTTACATTTCATAACATTCATTTAACAAAAAATCTCTTTTTAATGAATAGTTTGATAAAATTTCATTTACCTTTCAATATCTCCTAACAATGACATACATAGTAGAAATATAAATACTACTGATAAAGAGTCGTGGTCATTTCTCTAAAAAAAATCATTTCGAAATACATAAATATTGTATGTAAATTGTGTCCAATTAAAAAAAAAAAACGATTCAAATAGAAGCCTTGTACAAGATATAAGAAACTCAGGAAGGCAGTTTAGCTTTAAGATCATGCACAAGCACTAAAAAACCTAGACATTGACAGTAGGCCGTATATAAGATTACCCGATCATCGTGGCTATTACAGGATACCATAACTGTTGGCTGTTGTTTAAATATTAAGAACAGCGATCGGATAAGAATTTTCAAGTTGCTTCGATTATAAATTTTACTGTTTTACGAAAGCGGTCATCGGGCAGACTTTTGTTGGTTGTTGATGCGAGTCCGAACACAAGATACGTATACATTTAAGGTCATCTCCCAGACCAGATATCTAATTACAATATAAAAAAACCGACTTCAAATGGACGATTTCCTCCTAATCCCAGCGGGCTATTAGGCAAATCATAAAGTTTACATAAATTTAAAATTATCTATATCATTTATTTAGATGAATTGTCGAAAAACTGTTTTTAATTCAAACGAATGTTGAGACCTTTGGCAATAAATCCTTCAAGCCGACCCTGACTGAAAGAAAGTATTCAATTTATTTTTTATGATTTTTTTTTTTTTGGGATTTATTTAAATGGATTCTTAGAAATGCTGAACGGTGTATTTGTTTTTTTTTATTTATACTTTTGTGGTAAATATTATTTAAATTGTGTCACTAAGTGAATGCAATTATTTTAAATAATTACGTTGTAAAATGTATAATTTGTCAACATTTCGTTTTTATTTAATTTTTAATAAAATAATAATTACGGTTTCTCGTCATAATATTATGACTTAATGTAAAAATATTTGGTGTTTATTTTATTTAATTTATTCTTTTTGCAAGAAAAAAAATAGATATCTGATGAAAAATTTTAATTTTTTTCATTTTTAAGTTAAAGTTAGAAAAGAACAATTTAACAATACAAAATTATTTTTAAAAAAATAGGATTTTTGTTTCTATAATAAATGATTTTGCTATTAATTGAATTAATAACAACCATTTAAACTTCATTTATTATAATAAATATGTAATTTTCTATGATTCCTCGCTTTAAAGTAAATGCATATATTACATGTACACCTCACCTTTATACATATGTACAAAATGTATTATTCTGATTAAAAAAAAAAAAAGTTTCAAATTTATTTGCTATTTTAGAGTAGACATTTTTGACTTGCCAAATTGAAATCATTTCCATGTTGTAAATTAAACAAGATAAACAATGGTTTCAACATTCTACAGGGATACCTGATGCATTTATCAAGCAAATGTATTGTTTGATACTCTGAATTTGAACTTTGATATTCCATGCAAAAAAAAGTAAAAGGTACCTAGAACAAAATCATTTTTCGTAGAATTAAAAAAGTAGGCAGGGAAAAATGTATTGTCATTCTTTGAGTAAGTATGACAAAAAAAAATTATTCAATGGTGGCGGTTTAAACAAATGTACAAAATTTTTTTTTTTATTGAGAATGATACTTTTTTTCTATCATGATCCCAACAACATTTTTGCAATTTAAATGTATCGAAAAAAATTAACAAAAACTAACTCTTCGAAACAAAAAATTAATGAAAAAGACCATTTTTAAATGTAAATATGTACGTTTTTTGATGGTTTACGAATTTTATGGTTTTTGGAGATAGTTTTAAAAAAATAAATTACTTTCGGTTTTATTAATTTTGTGCTTCTAGAAGTCGGTTGGTCAGACACTTACGAGAAGACTCATTTAAAAATTTAAAGCTAATGACTGTAGTATTTTCTACAGATTTATAATGGTCGCAATGTGGTAGTAATTTAAATAAATTATGTCTGGCGGCACAACAGCTCATGAAGAACCAGGGCCTTGTGACTTACAATTCTCAACCATTCCTGTGTGCGTGTCTGCAGGAATAGAGGGGATATACAGTTTATTGTCAAATCAGAACG
This sequence comes from Epistrophella euchroma, assembly GCA_947049315.1. Taxonomy (NCBI): domain Eukaryota; kingdom Metazoa; phylum Arthropoda; class Insecta; order Diptera; family Syrphidae; genus Epistrophella; species Epistrophella euchroma. The sequence continues at coordinate 41,865,409 of OX346247.1, read as the reverse complement.
GCTATAAGGTGAGTGACAATTTTCTAGTAGATACCCTTAGAGGATTTGTCACTGCCTCTGGCGTGCAATATAGCCCTGAAAATATTTTAGGTGGCAGAGGCTGGGAATCGAACCCAGACATCTAGCGTAACAGTCCAACGCACGTTACGTCATGGGCTACTTTCAAATTCTTCTTTGTTTCGGTTGTTCAAACATCCATAGGAATCTTAAATATATATTATTTTTCTACTGATTTATATTTCCCATTCTGCTTTTTTTTCAAACCACAGTTATGGAATCATAGAGTCGAAGCTCCACTTTTTGGAATTTCATGACTAAAGTAGTTCAATAATGTGTGTGTGTCAAGCATCATCGCCCTTATTTAAGTTTAATTTATTCGAACCCGCTATCAATCAGGTATGTACTTTAAAATATTTGTTGAATGATTTCGAAAATAAAACTGTTGATTTTAATCGTAAAAAATCAATTATCTGTATTCTTATTGCATTCGAAGCCTACATTTTTCACAACATAATGAATATATACTTTTTATATTGTTCATAAGCAAGTTTAGGTACTTTTCGTTTTTTAGATTCTTATTCATTAAATCAGAGAAAATAACAATTTTAAACTACAAACATATTATGAATTATCTAGAGACAGTTTTTCCAGAAACATTTTTTGCGGGTTTAAAATGTTTCCAAAAACATCTCAAATCACATTTCGCTATGTTCTATTAAAAGCACGTTCCTAAATCCCATAAAGAGGGGAAATTATTGTCTTTTTGACAGATCCGAATTAAAAATAAATTGATTTATTTTACCAATGGAAAACCCCATAAGAGTAATGAGAAAATTCCCTGCGGGACTCCGAAGAAGTGTATCATTGAATTAACGTGCAAACGAATTTATAGTAGGAAATATATGTAAATTAGTTTGGACGTTAATTCAATGATACACTACTTCAGAGTCCGGTAGCAAAACATTAATTGTCAATGAATAAAGATTCAATAACAATCCTTCAAATTAACTCATTGCTGATGTCTCTCTCTCTCTCTCTCTCTCTGTTTTACAATGTGCTATCGTATAGGAGCTCCACATATTGAAGACACTTTAATCGCATTTCACAGTGTTGTTTATGAACGAACAAATCAAACGTGAATTTTGTTAACAAAACAAAATAACTATTCTCATTGTTAGAACGCTCGATCTACATAACAAAACCTCAATGAAATTTTTCAAAACAAAAGAATAACAAAATAACGCACAACACGGTTCATTCTGACTCATCTAGTTACACTGCACATTAAAAGGCGGCTACCTCAAAGCGCATTCATGTTCCCAATATTGCTCCTTCCATGTTCGTTGTTGCAGAACAAGGAAATCGAGAACCAACCGAGGTAATTTATAATTACCGTGAACATAAATACAAATGTTCCCATATCCAGAAACAACCGATAGTAGCGCGCACATTATGTGTACTGTTTCTGTTAGTTTCGATCTGTATGTGATTCTGCTGCCATTTGTAAATTGCATTCTCCAGTAGAGATCCCAGGTGGCCAAAACTATCACACCACTGAGTCATGCGCGAGAAATTTCCATTTAGATATGCATCTGCAGTCTGCACTCAACGAAACATATATATGTATTAGCAATTTAATTGGGAAGGCATTCGAATAAATGCTGGCAGTGACCTCTGCAATAACTACCTACTTACATTGGTAATATTATCATTTGGTGAAATGTCATCTTTTGCCAATGTGTCGCACCGTTGATGGCTCATATTGATCACACCATTACAGATTGTTAGTGAAGTAAACCTTGCTTCCGCTATTTAATTTCCATAAAGTGTATAAAGTATTATGAACGGGACAAATTGATGTGTCCATTGTTTCGGAACGACTTAAACCAGGGTCACATTTGGTTATTGAGTTTAAATGGCGCCCGAGTCAGAATGTAAGATCAATTAATGGTGAAATATTCTAAGCTTATTATAAAAAAAAAAATTAACACCTTGATCTATTAGTTACAAAACTTTATATTTAACCTTGAAAGCCCAATTTTATGATGATTACTTCAACTCTGATTAAATCTTACAAAATAATATGAGTTTATTGTTATAGAAATATCTCAATCGATGTTAAATTTACTTTTTTATTTTATACTTTCTTATTTTATTTTTTTTTTAGTTTTGATAAAAATCCTACAAGACAAATATAATATAATATGTATTAAATATAAGCAAACCGTTATCTTTTAACAGTTTGTACAGGCCTTTAAGGGTCCATATCGACAACAACCTTCTTCATCTAGTAAGTTTACATTAATTGGTGTGTTCTTTTCTTTGTAAATACATAATCTCCAGACCAGGTTCATTTTTTTTTTTGAGCTTAAGTGGCGCCCAACTCAAAACTTTTTTTTTATTAAGTCACATTTTCTCAATCAATGAGTTAAAAACTTATGTTGAACTAGTTTAAAAACCCATAGCAACTCCTCGCTGACTAAGGGCCTATGAAAAAAAGAATGCTGCCCTGCCAACTGCGTCTTATTTAGTGCTGCACTAACCCGGTTCTATCTGAATACAACAATGTCCGCATAGAAAGGAACTTATTATTTTATACAATAGCATAGGACGCAGGTGAGATATCTTTTTTTAACGAATCAATGGACCATGAATACTCTATGCTTGGACAATTTCGGTTTCTCGAATGTATGTATATACTTTGCGCAGTCTTTCCCTAAAGGCTGCTAGTTATGTTGCAAATTCTATAAGAAAACGTCCATCCGGCGGCGATCGTCGTGTATTCCCAAGGGGCGAACACCAAATACGACAATCAATTCGCGTTTTCTGAAACATTTTTCCGTCGTTGTCCGTCTGACGTAGTTGGCAGCATATGCGTATACTCGTATTAGCGTATATTCAACTGCCATGACAAAGCAACACATTCATATAAGTATAAGTGGCCGTTAGAGACGGAATATAATGCTTGCGGCGGAAATGGAATCCTAGAATTATTTCGCCTTCGTGACCCGTGCAACACCATCATGTCTCTCTCGATGCCTAGGACGTGCTGATTCGTGTTTATTATTTTGAAGAGTTTCACGTAATGCCTAGGATTTTATTGCCTGGACACACATAAAAACAAAAAAAACATTCAAAGAGTGATGTGACTTCACTTCACTACCGACTGCGGTTCTACGTCGATGCCAATTAAATGGCAGACACCCTTTTACTCTTGGTTGGTTGCTAGAATGTATTTTGCAGAATGTGGTTACAGGGCGCACGTCATTAAAAATGTTTAGACTTGAAGACATTTTAGAGATCTTTAATGCTCATGCTATAGAATAGAAATGGATGAAGCTATAACACTCAATTATTTTGCAGTAGTTAAAAGCAATCAACTAACTTATACAACTTAGCTATGAGCGCTGTTGCTAAGGTACAGTTTTTAGTGATTTTGTCGGGAAAGAAAAGTTGGTAGGTATAGAGATACATTTATATAATTAAGGAAAAAATGACGAGTTTCGAGATTGATTTGCCATACGGGTGTATGAGTGTGTGTGTTTGGTTTAAGTTAATGAATAGTTAGCTGTTCTTTTTGCTAATCAAATTAATTGAAGTCAAGAATCAGACAAAAGTTCTTTCAAAGTTTACGATGCCGAGATTATAATTTATGGGTTTTGCTCTTTTTGCAGACAAGAAGTTTTTTTTTGTTCTTCTTTGAAAAGCCATAAACAGAAGTATAAGCACCTGAAGATATAAATATCTACAATGGCTGTTCGTTCATTAAGTTAAGATGAAAACGATACAAAGCTAGGAACTGGTAAAGTATGACTTTTATAGCTCCTGAAGGTCAAATAATGATTGACCTTGTTAAAGTTTTGTCATTTACCTACTCTTCTTTTAATAACTGTTTGCCATAATTGAAATAGATAGAGATAAAGTGAGTAGGAATTATGCCAAAACATTAAATTCGTTCCTAGAATTTTTATTTTTATTTGCATATAGATTTACTACCATGTATGGGGATTTAAAAATTTAATTTCAAAAAAACATCCATATCAAATTATCGAAAAATTATCGAAAATGATCCAAAAGAATTTTCTGAGTACAAAAAATTTATTTTAAATCTGTTTAAAAATAATTTGAGGTACTGTTTTGTTCCAACTATAATCGCAGGAATTGAGAAAAAATCGGCACCATAATTATGGAATATTTAAATGTTTTCTGTTTAAAATACACAGGGTGTTCGGTATAAGGTGCATCAAAGAGCTAGAGCAAGTAGGTTGGGTAAAGACAAGAAAAAAAATTGTATGGGAGGGAGATCTTTATCCCCCCGTTTATGCGGGAGGGGCAATTTTCTAAAAAATCGACTTGAAATAGAAATAAAATTATTAAAAACCAACGGTAATACTTACAATGCCATGTTATACTTTTTTTTTTTAAAGCCATAAATCCATTCTTTTATTTTGTCTTTAATTTGAGTTACTAGAGAGAACGGTTTTTGAAAAATTAATTTTCAAACTCAAAATTTTTAAAAAATTATGAAAACAAATTGTGCTTTAACTATTTTTTAATTTTACGTAATTAAGTAATAGTTTTGTTTTTAATATTCGATGCTCTTGTAAATTTCTAGTTAAATACGGAAAAGAAAATACTCAAGTGTCTTTTTGATTTTGATAGAATTAAAAATAACGGGGGGGGAAATTTTCTAAAAAAAAATGACTTAAGATAAAATAAAAATTATAAAAAAACAACGGGCATGGCATGTTATACTATTAAAAACAAGAACATTACTTAAAAACTTAAAATTTTGAATACAATTTTTTTCATTATTTTTTCAAAATGTTGAGTTTGAAAGTTATTTCTTCAAAAACTGCTCTCTCAAATAATTTGAATTATCAAGAAAATAAAAGAACGAGCTTCTGGCTTTAAAAAAAGTATAGCATGACATTGCAAGTGTTGCTTTTGTTTTTTAATAAACACCCTGTATATATTCGTGTAACAAATCGTTAAGTGCTAAATTTTATAAAAACTGACTTTATCGTTTTCTAAATATTTAGTTTTCAAAAAAAAAATCTCCAAAAAAATTAATCGAATCTGTTGAACTGATTTCGAGAAAATCGAAAATCAAAATATGGGAGGTGTCAAAAAATATCCTATACTGCTTTAAATTATATGAATTTATTTTTAAAAAATTTATGGGGGTGTTTTTGGGAAAGATAAAATAGACCAGGTACAGTTAGATTTAAAAACACCTTGAAATCATGGCATTATGTTTAGATTGTACCAAAGAATTCTTCCGTTTAATTTAAAATAAATAAATCTGATTTACTGCAAAGAGTTTAGTTGATGGACTGTCAACGGCCATCAGCCATATCCCCGAAATCTATAAATCCGAATTCATGGTTTTTAAACCATTTTTTTGTGTTTTATTTCAATTTAAAGATTTCTGCGTCTCACAATATAAACACACATTACATATTTATTCGAAATTTGTGTTTTAATTTTTCATATACAGGGTGATTCACCTAAGGTTTGACAAAACGGTTGAGTCCAGGCAAGAAAAAAAATCACATAGGAGGAGGGTTTACTTCCCCCCGGAAAAAAATCATTAAAAAAAAACAACGGACACCTACAATATTATGCTATACTTTTCTTTAAAGCCAGATATCCGCTCTTTTATAACGTTTTTAATTCAAATTATTTGCGGGAACAGTTTTTGAAAAATTAATTTTCAAACTTAAATTAATTTTTAAAAAATTATGAAAAAAAAAATTGTTCAAACTAATTGTGTTCAAAGTTTTACGTTATTAATATTTCCAGTTTTTAGTGTTTGATTCGAAATTGAAAGGAGCATTGAATATTGAAAACATAAATATTATTTAATCACGTAAAATTTTTAACAAAATTTGTTTGAACACAATTTGTTTTCATGACTTTTTTCAAAATTTTGAGTTTAAAAGTAAATATTTCAAAAAATGTTCTTTCAAATAATTTGAATTAGAAACAAAATAAAAGAAAGGACCGTTGTTTTTTAATGATTTTTTTTTTTTTAATCGATTTTTTTTAGAAAATTTCACCTCCCGTGTAAACGGGGAAATAGGCCCCCTCCCATACGATTTTTCCTTGTTACAACTCAACTTACACGCTTTAGCTTTTTGTCACACCTCAGGAGAATCACCTGAGTATATAATAGGTATACCTAGGTATACGTACGTACGTACCTAGGTATACGTACATACATATGTATGTATTTGTACATCTATGTATGTATATACTTACTCAATTACTATTTTGAATTTTAAAACATCAATTTTACCTGCAAATAAATAAATAAAAATTCAATCATAAAGTCAATTGGTTTTTAATTAAATATAATATCTTATATATGTACATATATGTGTTGAAAATATGGATAGGTACTCATGTTAAAAAATTGTTTTAATTTTGTTTATTTGTTATCATTTTAAAATGTTGATTTCATAAAAAATAAATACATGCATATGTACATACTTATGTAGATAATTTACATTAAACTGATTAAAAAATTATTAATATCAAATGTAATACGCAAATATTATGCTGTATATCAAACTAACCGCCATTTACATTTAGATAATAATAAAAATAAAAAATGTATGGTTATTTTAATCCTTCCCGAATCCTGAAAATCCGGTAGGCTTATCTCTCAAGCAAAAGCATATTGCAATGAAATTCCAATTAATTTCAATTAAAACCGATTAATTTTATTTTTATCTGAACGACAACGATGCATGGCTGGAAAAGTCGTTACAATTTTATCTCTTCATTTCAATTTTTTTCCATCTGTCTGTCGTCATCCTCGTCGTCAATTCAAAGTATTTGAATGAACGATATCATTTCTGTGAGTTTTTGTTTGTAAAATGAAAATAAAATAAACTATAATATCAAATAAATTCATTGTCAATTAATCATCGACAATTTGAATGAATGACTATTATTTATTATTGCATTTAAATTTCAACTATGTATAACACAAAGGATTCAGAATTCATTCAACTTTGAAGATAAATTAGCTTGTGAAGTGACACAATACAAAAAGGGTTCAGACTTTTTGAAGGATAGACACAGAGCCAATTATGGGGTTGTTATGCGGTAGAGCTTATATTTTCAGCCATTTTCAAAATTTTCAAAATGTCAAACAAATTATTTTCAAGTTTATCATAACCTTGTTAGAACCCATTTCTTAACCATAGTTACAGACTTATGTAGGTATATTATTTTTAAATGAAAACCAAGCAAGAAATCCCATACTAGGCAACCCTAATTAAAAGGAAAATATTATATGAAAAGAAATAAACTCTTCGTAAAATCTTCTCTGCAGCTGTTGCATATAAATTAAATGAAAACATATACAGAAGCTGCTTCCAAACGACATGGTAATGAATTTTAGCTCATTAAGGTGTATCCCGGAAAATTTGATGACGAAAACCAGCCACCATCTATAAATTCGCATCATTAGGCAGAACTTGCTTGTATGTATGTATGTGTTTGGTTATAAACAGGGAAATGGGTTTACTTATGGTTCAAGCTCAAAAGTGATTTCCTTTACATACATATACACATACACACATATGAATTTTTGCATTGCGCCAAGATTAGTCCTTGTACTTGGGGTTTCGCCCAACAAGTGTAATTACTACACGTATACTCAAGAGGATGTGCAAGGAAAGTAATTATATCAAGCAACAGAATTTATTCAGCTTAGTTGAATTAAGTGAATTATGAAAAGTTTTTAGGTTCACTCCTATAAGTATGTTATAATATAAGTATTCAAGGAATTTTCATCATTCCTTTTCCTTTAACAATATTCTCGCTGGGATGAGTAAAGTAGAGTACATCAAACTATATGATCTTTTACCAAATTATCAACTCTTCACTAAATTCACATCTTTTTAGCTGAGTGGATGATTTCTAATTATTGTTGCATATCTACTCTATCACTCTATGACGCTGTGTTCGATTGGCAAAGGAAATAAATTAATAATTACATAAGGTCCTATCAGGAATCTCGAGGGAAATAATTTTGTTCTGCCGAAAATTTGTCCTATATCGTGACTCCCCCGAGTATAATATTTCCAGGGGAATTTGGTTTCCTTTTAATGAATTTATATTCGAGGGAAATTGATTTGGGAGTAGATATAGAATAGCTGAGCGAATAAAATATTCCGAGGGAAACGAAATTTCCCTTGAAATTCCGGATAAGGCCAAATGTCCAACGTCAATCTCGTCTTGTGAGGAATTTGACAAATCCTCTAAGAGTATCTTTTGTCATGAGAAGTGCCTCACATTTCGGCCATTCGGAATCGGTAGAAAATTGTAGGTCCCTTCTATTTCTATTCCATCACAGGAATAGTTACGTTGATAACAGGATTTGAGATTAAATTGAAAATTAAGGCAGTGATAAGAGAATTTTATACATTTAAGATATTGTGTAGAAAAATTGGGAAAAAGTTAATCTTCTAAAAATGAATACTTTTTTGTGTTCGTACGGGCATAACTCGGCTAAACATCATCCGATTTGGTTGGGGAACTTTTTGTTAGATTTGTATTGAACAAGATTAACACACAATGGAGCCGAAAATTGAAAAATTTGACCGAAAAGTAGAAAACTCGACCGAAAAAGTCAGAAAATCGTGAATCACGCTTGGAATTTTAAAATATCTGAAATTAAATTGTGTTCGTACGCACATAACTTTGTTGAACAGCATTCGATTTGCATGAGGATTTTTTTTATAGGTTTGGCCGAAAATTGAAAAATTTAAACGGAATCCGAAATTTCAGCCAACAAAATCAGAAAATCATGAAAACATCTTGAAGTTTCAAACTTTCTGAAGTTTTTGTTCGTATGCGCATAACTCGGGTGAGCATCATCTTAATTGGATGCGTATTTTTTTTGTTGGATTTGTATTGAACCAGATAAAGACACTACGTAGATAAAAATTGGAAAATTGCATGCTTTTTGAATTGCGCTTTGTTCGAACGGTCTTTCTACATTGGCGATTGATACAACTTTCGAAGGGAACATTAATAATTTAATCAATTATAGGTGGAACGAATTCGCCGGTTCCAGCTTGTTTTTTTATAAAATACATATGTACATGCTTGTAAAAAAAGCGGTGTTATATGAATTTCAAAATGCATACATTTTGAATACCTAGAGAATAATTGAATGGACAAATTTTTATCATAAATTAGGTGGAGTTTCATTGGAGAATTTTTACAAAATTTTTAGAAACATAGTTTTGGAATTCAGGGCAACAATAACTATCTTAAACATATTCCGGTGAAATACACCTTATGTAAAAAATCCCTATAATCTTCTTACAATAATATCCGGATGCCTGCGTGCGTAATCCGTTGTTATGCCTCAATTAATTATTTGCTACACATATTGCTTTCCTAGGATACACGTGACAAGGACAAAAAGGAAGGATTGGAATGCTCATTAGAGCGAAATTTGCATCAGTGCTATATGGCTGACAAAATGCCATTGAAACAAAACAAGCCCAAAAGGTGAAGGAATTTCCTGGCAAAAGTTTTTACACTACTCATATCACTACACTTAATTGTGTAGTTTTCTCTGCAATTATCAGTATGTTCTTCTACATCCCAATTGAGCCCTTCTATGTATATAAAGAGATTACTCAACTTGAATTTCTTCTATTCCTTTCCTATGCTAACAAGTGTGCGTATGTGTGTTTTTTTTTTTTGGTTATATTTAGTTCCTGATTTACACCGAATAAATATAAATTGACTCCATAAGCAAAGGATGAACGAATGGTCAGATTGCGGCTGACACGTCAAGATGTACCTAAATAAAGTAAAATAAAGTTTTCTTAATTTGGTGAAATATCTCAGCCTCAAAATGACTCTTTTGAGACTATACTTGTATCAAAACATTAAAGAAATAAAGAGGCTTATAGCCCCAGGTTAGGGGTAGGTTGGAAGATGGATATTTTCTGCAGATGTCGTTTATGGTTTTGTGAATTATTTTGAGGGAATGTAGGTACTGTTTTGAAGATACGAGTACATACATATATACATACATACAAAAATAATTTTATTTTTGTTTCGTTTTTATTTAAGGATGTTTGAATTGGTCTCGAAGGAGTTTTTGAAATTATTTCTTAGAATTTTGTTGCTTCCTGTTGACAGATGGGGATTTCAATTTTATTTTGTTGATAAATCTTTGTTAATAGAATTAAGTTAGGATGTGATTCAACGGGTATTTAGGTAGGATTATGTTTTGAGTTTGTTTAATGTCGTTTGTTATTTTAACTGTCACAATGTGTCTAATGCGTACCGAGATTGTTGGAGTCTTTTATTTGGATTAAGAATGAGAGATAAAACAAAAGGCTTTATGTTTGTACTTTTATTGGCATCTACATCTATATACATACATGCATATAAAGGCTTTATTTAAAGCTTTAAAATATTTTTTGTTTTTTTTATAGAGAGTGATGACATATTAAATGTTTTAGCCAAAAAATCTTTATAAGAGAAGATGTAGAAGAAAATGTCTAGACGGCAAGAGTTTATTTCAAAAAATCGATTTACATATACCTACAAATATATGTATGTATAAAGGAGGCTAGTGTCCTTAAGCTCAAGTCATGTAAGAATAAAATTTTTTGATTACTCTAAGTACCTACTTAATTTATACTCTTTTGGTCTTATTAATTAGATTTTTGGCTGTTTAAACTATGTCTAAGTATTTTGAAACAGTCGGAAATATGATTTTTTTTATAAAAAAAATATTGCATTTCTCTAGGTTTAGACAATAGATTACGTTATCTAAAGCAAGATAAAAACATAGATTACTTAAGCAAAAATTAGAAAGGTTTTTTAAAAACTTGGACGGCTGTCTAAAGTTAGACAGTGTTTATTAATAAGACCATTGTTATTTAAAAAATCTTATCGTTAATATTTTTCTATTTGATTATTTCAATTTGTATGCAAATTATTGCTGTTTTTTTTGTCAATTTTAACACAACGAAATTATTTTTTTTTTTTTTCCGATTTACATGGAGATCTTTTTGGTGGATTTGGATTCGTATTAAAACAAGTAAATACACAACGGAGCCGTAAGTTGGAAATTTTGCCCGGAAAAGCCGGTAAATTGTGAAAACCACACTTTCTGAATTGGGTTTTTGTTTGTACGTGCATAATTCGGCTGATCATTTTCCAATTTGCATAGAAAGGTGCATTTATAATTTTATTATTCTTAAGTCGAACAAAGTTCACCAGTTCAACTTTTTTATCTTTTTATAAAAATAAATTATTTATTTAGAATTTCAGCTAATATGAACTTCATATATGTAACTTCATTATGGTACTAACAAAAACTTGATATTTTGAAATTGAACGTATTTGACGAAGAGATATGCTGAATTTGAATATGATGGCACTGGTTATCTTAACACTAATTAATTAAACTTTACACCATTCTACAATGATCAAAAGGCAAAAAAAATATTTGTGCCGAAGGAAGTAAAATTTTAGTGGGATAAAATTCGCAATCGATTTAAATTTTTTTATTAATTGATTTAAGAATGGTTTGCTATTCAAAATGAACTGTAAAGCTTTGATGTAAAGATCTTTAAAACTAACAAATACTATGTTAATAAAAAAAGTACGTATACGCCACAGTGACTCTGCTAATTTTGTATTATTTGTTTGAAAGGTTTTTTAATGTTATACTTATACTTAAAGCAAGCAAAGATTTATTAAGAGGATTTTTTTCACCTCTCCCTGTTATTATATCCACATTTTTTTAATTATAAGGTCCAAAAAAATGGAAATATAAAAATTTATCAGTGTGTAACACTTTTGGCTCGATTTTTTCTTCACCTGATGGTAAATCCTCTTGAAGTAGGTACGCATTTTTGTATTATCTATTTCAGTTCTAATTGGATATTCATAGCTAAGACAGGACAACGTCTGTCGGGTCAGCTAGTTACATCTAAAAATTTTGGGATCATTCCAGTAAGCTTGAGTTACATCTTAAAATGATGGTATTATTTCAGTTAACTTGACCTTTTGATTTAGAAATGAGTCTTTTTCGTAGAGTATATAGTATAAGGTCTTCCTTATTTTTTATAACTCAAAATCGTTTGCTCAAAGAACGTTACTTGATACATTTGCGGTTGGCACGACAATAATTGCAGCATCCCATTCAATTAAAATGGATACCTCAAATAAATTAACATACCTAAATGAAAAAGAAAAAAGATCTTTGTGTCTTTTGCGTCGAAAAACATTTAATTTTATTTTTATTTATTTTCGTGACCTTTTGTTTCAGCGGCGACGACACGATGGCAGCGCGCGGTGAGATTAGCATACAACGATATTTATTTCTTCAATACAAGATATGAATTGGAATTTGATAAGACTTGTTAAATTAAAAAAAAATGAATAAGACTTCAATTCTCAAGTTTTTTTTAGATTTTTGCAAATAAACAGCAATGTTGACTACATTCTACAAAAATATAATACATATGAATTGTGGACTAAAGATTTCCACAACTTAAAGGTTTTTCACTTTTGCTGCACAAGCATCTTTACTACTTTTTTATATATGGAAATCCCCAAAATCATCGCTTTGAAAATTATTCTTAAAATTATTTTTGGGACATACCCTAACCCACAATAAAATCATTAATTTTCTATAGATTAAAGCACCCCCAAACACCAAAGAATACGTCATATCCTCTCATAACGGATATATAGCTTAACTTCAATATAATTGGTTAGGAAAATTCCATTCTAATAGCAATAAGACAGAAGCTATTTCAATTAAGATTAATGATCTTTTAAAGACGCATTTCAATCAACTTCATTGAGATGATGCAAAATGAAGACACAACGTCATCGTCCATGGAGAAAGGTTGCCTTTCTAAAGACCATTTTCCATATTACACTCGCTTACAGTACACTCCGAATAACGAAGAAGTTGGCCAGATGAATATGTACAGTGCATATATGTATGCAATGCATATACATATAAATATAGAAAGAAGATGAAACATTATTGTTGGACACTTGGTTTGAAAATGCAATTATCTTAGTTTTGCCTTTAAACACAAAAGAGGAGACTAAGAGGGAAAATTTCATCAAAAATATACCTCGCATCCATTATTGTCATCTTGTCTGGTTGTCTGTAGTTTGTCTGACTCCTACTGATGGAACCTCGAACTAGCTGGTAGATACATAGATAGGTATGCTTAAGCCCAAGTATCAGCAATCAAATTGAAAATAGTGAAGAAAAGGAACCTAGACAGAAATTTTATTTCGCAACGCAGCCCAGGGTACTTTTAGTGGAGTAGGGTGGTGCGACACAGAGGAACTGTGACTGTGATGCCTGCATCTAGTTGGCTATTATTTAATTTTCTACTCTATGCTCGTTTTTGTTCGTTAGATAGATACTTTTGCTGCCGTTGTCGTCGTAGTCGTGATAGTCCTCGTCCTTGTAGACCATTTTAATATGATCGTCCATCATTCAGGGAGTGGATGATGATGGTTATAAATTGACTCATTGCATCAAAAGAAGTATACCTACTTTGTTCAGATGCCAAACCACCAATCATTTTATGATGTTTTCCGTTTATCTTATCAGCTTAAAATATTTATGTATTTGATTTGAATAAAAAGATAGAGAAATATCACTTAATGAAAATGTTTACGATTAATTTTAGGCTGACATTTTTCGAATTAAATGATAAGTTTTTATTAAAGGAATAGATATAAATAGAGTAAAATACATTTTTTGTTATTGCTGATATTTTAGGATCCTGGTAAAGGTAAAGTTATGGATGTCTACGTAACCTATTTATGTCATAGTTATACCCCGATCAAAACTTAAAGTCTCTTATTATTCCAATTTTATCATTTGGGTCTGAAGTTTCTATGTATGTACCTACAACAAAAAAAAATCAGTTTTTTTTAGTGTTTTTTGAAGAGCTGTATCTCTGTGAAAAGTGGTCATATTGAGATGAAACAAAGAGCATTCTGAAGCTTTATACTTTTTGTATTGAGAAACTTTAGAAAATATTTTTTTTTTAAGTACCGTTATTGCGCAATCATAAGAAGCAGCACGACCCAAAAATTTTTATTTTTTTTTTATTTTTTGAACATTTACTATGAAATTTTTTTTTTTGAGCAAATTTATTGTTTCGTTTCGATAACTTGTTTATTCAGCTTTAAGGTCGTCTCTTTTCATCATTCTACAATTTTTTTTTTTTTTTTCAGAAAAAAAAAGACACAACAGACTCATCAGTTCATCACTCACGAACGGCCCGGAGGATTTGCTTGATTTTTTTTGCATTATGTTCGGTATTTTCTGTGGAAGGTTCATAGCTAAGAAATTTTCCAAAATTTAACTTCTAAATAGGTTCTTCTATGCAAAATGTTTGTTTTACATTTGGTTTATTCATATTGCTATAGGCTGTTAAAAAAAAATCAATAGAGACTAATTTCATTTTGTCTGATATGGTGTTTGAAAATGTCAATAGCAAAAAAAAATAAATTATATATAAAAAATTATTGGAAGCCTTGAATCGAACAATGCAAGATCTACGTGGAAATCAGCGCCTTTTCGGTGGTACACTTATATTGCACTGCGTTAAAAGAAGATCTCATCCAAAGAGTTTTTCCAGACATTGCACAGCACTACAAGAAACACATTTGGTTGAGCGAACGTGCTATATTGGCTGCCAAAAAACAATGGCGACAACGATCTTAATGCGGATCTACGTAGAAATCAGCGCCTTTTCGGTGGTACACTTAAAGTACTGGCCGGTGATTTTCCAACTGACTTTAAAAATGCGTGCATGTTCACTTGCAACATGATCAAACTGCAGAGACGTTTTCAAAACAATTGTTTGATATTGGAAATGGGAAAATTTTTGCAGATGTTTCTATCGGACTTATTACCTTGCCTAAAGATTATTGCACTGCGTCAAGAGAAGAACTCATGCAAAGAGTTTTTCCGGACATTGCACAGCACTACAAGAACCACATTTGGTTGAGCGAACGTGCTTTATTTTGGCTGCCAAAACAAAGACGTCAACGATCTTAATGCGGCCATTTAAAATGCGATTCAGGGCCAGATTCAGGGCTCATGAACAACATCATCGAAGCAACTGTTCTAAAGCGAAATTATAAAGGCGAAGACTTTTTAATTACACGAACTCCTATGTTATCGAATGATTTGCCGTTCGACGTCAATTTCCGATGCTCGCTTTGGCCATGACAAAAACAAACCGCAAGGCCAGTCATTGGAAATTTGCGGAATCAGTTTGGAATATCCGTATTTTTCACACGGCCAGTTTCATTTCCTGTTTACGCGTTGGCAAATCATCAGCGTAATATGTTTTTGTAGGTATGCCCAAAATGTTAAAACCTAAAACGTTGTTTATTACAAGGCATTAGAATTAATAAAGGAATATTTTATACAGATTAAAATTTTTATTATTATTGTTATTATTTAACTCTACATAAATGTATAAAATAAAAAACTGCATACATCTTCTATGAACATGTGCAGTGGTGTTTTCTCATTTATTAGGAGTGTGTTTCTTTATTTATTCCGGATAAGGAAAAGAATGGATGGAAAAGACAAAATGTTTATACAGAATATCTAGAATGGAATTAATAAAGAAACACACACTATATGTGTTCCACAATACATATGTTGCCTTATTCATAAACAAAAAATAGTTATTTCAGCTCCCGTGTTCAGGGAAACTACACCATGGTAGAACAATTTTCCGGACTCAAATGGAGCAGTAAGCAATTGCCTTTATTTTGAGTCCGGAAAATTGTTATTCCATTGTGTAGTTTCCCTGAATACGAGAGCTGAAATAACCAATTTTTGTTTATGAATAAGGCAGATGGTGTATAGGCAGGACAACGTCTGCCGGGTCAGTTAGTTTTAAATAAAACCCCGAAACTTTTTCTTACACGGAAAAATCCATGTTTTAAATACTTTCACATTTTTTCTCGTGAATTACATTGTTGTTAACCACAAGGTAAAGTT